>CM035118.1:142374186-142551686 GCA_020205555.1 Panax stipuleanatus | reverse complement strand
TACGGCCCAGACGATGAGGATGGTGAGGAGGATGATGAAGAGGGCGATGAGGACACCGATGATTATACGGCGAATGATCTTTTTCCGCTTGTTTGACATGGTTGCGGAGGGGCAGCTAGGGCGGGCATGGAATGTAAATGTGTAACTATATATATATATATATATATTAGTAGGCTTAGAAATGGGTAACAGTGGGGAGGCAGCGTTTGTTTTCTTTTTAAAAATCTACAATATATTGAATATTATCCGGAGTAGAAATTGAATGAATATATACGAGCTTGTATATATAGTTTACATACCTAATTGGGTATGTCACATCATATGTATTTTTCTATGTACATCTATATATTTGTAATATTGTTCATCCATTAATTTTTATAACTTTCTGTGGGTTGAATCCTTTTATATCATTATATTCGCGTCTATATCTCACCATGAGAACATAATCTCTAAAGCAAATACAAAAGAGAGTCAAAATATTACACTAGTACAACGTAGAAGGTACCCATACGAAAAAACAAAGTGAACTGCGGGCATGCATCCATCTAATCAAAATAAGCCTTGGGAAGTAGCTATATATATCTTCAAAGTTATGGACTTGTTGGCTGTTGCTAGATATATTAAGCAAATTGTTAAATATACGTTTTTATTAATATTTCTACAATAAAAGTATCGTTCTAAATGTATAGTTACGGTGAAAATCGTCGTTATAGAATTTTATAAATGTAAAAAATGAAACCATATTTTCAAAGCAATAAACAACTGCATGCGTAATGCATCAGGAGCTGAATTGATGCAGATCGAATAAAATAAAGTTGTCAACGGGCGGTTGGTCCGTATTGATCTAGATTGATAGACGAGCTAGCGCGTACTGTGAACAAAATTTTCATTAACTGAATTGTTGCCAATACATGTATGAGTAGTATGAGTAGACTACACTGCATGCACACACGTATATATAAATATAAATACATATGTATTGACCGACTACAGCATGCATTAATACAACTCATTTTATATTGTAGTCGTAATTTAGGATGTACATCTGCTGCTATGTTCTTCATATGAGTTGTAGTCGTGCTATATATATAAACCTATTTATAGTCAACGTTGTAAATTTAAGGATAGTCTTACAATAAATCGTGATCGTCCAATCGCAGATCTAACGGTAAAATTGATCTTTCGTCCGCAGTTTAATACTGCGGAATACGCAGATGTCCAAAATACCCCTTCTTATACTAAAAAAAACTATTTTTGATATTTTCAATATTAAATTGCGGAGCCTGGTGCAAGAGAGAGGAAGAAAGGTACATCTCTCTCAATTTCAATTTTAAAATCCCAAACATTCTCTCTAAATTTTCGAAACGTTACTCTCTCTAAACTTTCTTTCTTCTTCTTTTTCTTTCTCTAAAAATTTCGATTTTCTACTCCTCCTATCACCAATATACTCTGCGGCGCCATTATGAACAATTAAAATCCTGAAGAATTTTCTTTAAAAAAACCTATCTATACATATATGTATATACGTAGAACTCTGTATATAATACATAAATAATAAAAATAAAAATTATAATTATAATTTGTGTTTTTGATCTGAAAATGAACGGAACAAAATGGTGAATTTAGAGTTTCAAGAGCCATTTGAGAGATTTATGAGTTTAAACAGTGAAAGTAAACATGTTTTTTTTATTTTAATTTTTATTGATTCACAATCGTAAAGTGAATCAATAAAATCGTATCACTCACAACGTTAATTATGAATCTGTCCTCATATATATATATATATACTAGGTGAGGAATGACTTTGGAAAAAGGTAGTACAGTAATTAGACTTTTTAATGGGTCATCTTAACATATGTCCTTAGGGCACATGTTAAGCACGAAAATCAAGTGTTGTACACTTAATTCAAAGAATGAGCCCACTAAAATATTACTACTATTTTAATTTAGTAGATCCCATATCTTAAATTCAATGTCTAATATTTGATTTCCATACTTAACATGTGCCTTTAAGAAAACCCCTCTTTAATTGTTGCATGATATCTTTTCAGAATCCGAAAAGAAAACCGAATTTGCTTTTTAACGGAGGAGCATTTAATGTTGTTTCCTCGACTTTATAGTGAAAGTAGTCTCGACCATATTTTTATTATTGATTGATATTTTTATATAAAAAATTAATAATATTTTTATATGATCTTTTTTATATAAATAATGAGTAAAATTCTATTTTTATGTGAGAAAGATTCATATAAAAATATTATTTTAACATATTAAAATATCAATTTCCTTTTCGTATGAATCCTCAAAAACCCAAAAGGAGAGTTTTATTCAAAACTTTTACAAACTTTAAAGATTTTTTTTGTTTATCTATTAATATAGAAGAATAATAGTAATATTAATACTAATAAGAAAATATATACTCCCTCCGTCTCATAATAAACGTCTTAATTTGACTTTCATGGATAAAATGGTCATTTTTAAAATAATTAATTAAAAATATTTCTATAGAATTTTCAAATTCTGAAACTTGACACTAATAGTAAATTTTCCATAGTTTATTATAATCATAATCACTTGACTTATATTTTGATTTTTTAAAAAATTATTAATTTAAAAAATGATCAATTTGACTATGAAATTTAAATTCAAACGTTTGTTATGGAACAGATGGAGTACAGAATTATTGTTAAAGTATTGTGTTATTTTATTTTATTATAAAAAATAGAGTCTTGCTTATGTATACATTTTCATAACTTTATGTCGAATTACAATTGCGAAACTTATGAATACATAAGATTGTTAGAAATTATAGGAGAATCTCGCTTATTACACATCTCTCCAAAAAAATTGCCGATAATACTTATTCACTTAACTGACAATTAAAAAATCGATATTAACATTCACAATATATATTTTTTTCTTAAAAAAATAAGACTCTTTGTTTAAAAAATTTGGGTCGACTTGTTTAATATTTTAAAAACGGAATAGAGGGAGTAAAGAATTCGGCATTTCTAATTCTCTTTCTTACGTGTGTCAATCTCATAGGAAGGAATAAAAGAATTAGTAACAATAGTTATACATACGTACCTAGCTCAATACTAGTGAGCCAACTGTCGCCTAAAATTCTCTTCGCTTTATTCTCACTTATCACTAATAATGTTTCTTGCTTTATCTCCGATCGACTATACAGGAATATTATTGAAGGTGATAATTTAAAGCGTGATACACACACACACACACACACACACACACATATATATATATATATATATATATTCCATTTTGCACTCTACAACTAAGTAGTGATCGATAAAATACTAAAAGCAATCTTAGTTGGAGTAGGCACTAATGTCTTTCCATTATTATCATATTGACATGCATAAACTCAAACATCTTAATCTTAATAAAATATGATCAACATGCTTCTTAAACTAATATACTCTGATTAACTGATAGTCTTTTCAACATACAAATTAAGATTATTTCCCACAAAAAGAAATTAAACGATAATACCCCCTTCTCATGTCAACATAAAATTTAAACTGTATATAAAATATCAACTCTACTCTATTAATAAAAGTCTCAATAAGAAATTATTATGACTTTTTAGGTCAGTCTCACAGTTCTCATAGGATTGCACAACAAAATTTACAATCATGAAATCGTAAACTAAAATTGTAATGTTCTTATAGATCATATGAGAGAGAGAAGACTTAACGGGATTGCATGAATCAAACGTCGACTTTGCAATTCTCTGCTAGTTGATATTTAACCCTGCTACCCACAACATTTTTACCAAAAGGAATATAAGCAGGACAATTAACATGAATATGATAACGTCCGGACACAAAAGCGCCAACTTTCCATCTCACGCGTCCATTAATTTTGATCATCAGCCAGATGGCTCCATTACCCTGGTCCTTGATCAATGCCTGGACATTGAACGGAGCCACCGGCACGTCGGTCCCATATATGAACGGCGACCAAACGTTGACGGCCTTGTGGCCTTGGTATGTTGGCGGCGTGGCGGTGTAGTAAGTGATTTGTTGACTCCGGTAGGTGGCATAAACATGGAGTTTGTCATAGTAAATACCGATTTTGTCATTAGGGTTTCGAGAGGAGATGGTGACTTGGATGTTGGAAGTGAAAAGGTTTGGGTTGGAGGAGACGTTGAAGGCATAAAAGGTGGCGTCTTGGAGGATGAAGTGGGGTTTTTTGGGTCGGAGGATGGCCCATATGATGAGAAATACCACGACCACGATGAAGGAGAAGATGAGGAGGCCGGCGCATAGGCGGCGCGTCGCCCCTTTGTCTTTCTCACTGCTGCACTCTTTTGTTGCCATGGTGATGGTGGTAGTTTGCTTGGGTTTGAGAAAGTGAGAGAAGTGAATGGAGAGGAGTGTAAAGTGTACTAGGGGGATCTATATATATACTCCCTCCATGTATCCACATAAATTTTATATAATGACATTATTGACACCATATATATATATATATGGAATTTCTTATGCCCTTAGGACACATGCTAAACACACAGTTTAAGGGATTATTCTCTTGAATTGTGTGCATATTCCCTTGGACTTGGTGTAAATGCAGAAATCAAGGAAATAATCACACAGTTCAAGAGAATATTCTCTTGAACATTTTCTTGAACTGTATGCTTAGCATGTGCCCTTAGGGCACATGTCAAGAGGATCATATATATATATATAGTCCATTTCAAGAGCTCACCCTCTTTTTTTACATACCATTCTCGCCTCCTTTAGCAACGGATTGGGCGACGGTTTGATCTGTCGCTATATCAGAGAACCGTCGTCTTAGATTTTAGCGACGGATAACATATAGCGACGGACCGAACCGTCGCCCAGTCAGTCGCTAAAGAGGGCGAGCAAAGTATATAGGATCAAGGGGTATGCCCTTGATCCTTTCCGTATATATATATATATATGCTCACGAAGTCTATAAATTTTGTAAATAAGACTATTTTTATGAAACAAAATGATACTCCCTCTGTCCCAGGATAAAAACCTTTATTATTATTTCAGGTAGTCCAAAGTTAAATGTCTTTTTACCTTAAATGATCTATTTTTTACCCTTATTATTATTTGTTATATTTCTATTCTCTATTCATATTTATGGATATCACTAGTAATGTGCAGAAAACTATGCGATTAAATGAGAATTTAAATATGAACACTTTTGTCATTTTATCCTCTTTTTTTATATTCGCAAAAAGTCAACCAAAATTTTTATCCTAAGACGGAGGGAGTATTATATTATGATTATTTGGTGCCCTTCAATACACCGTACAATCAATTTCATTTAATACATACCAAACTATTGACAAGTAATAATAATAAATTTTAGTGATCAACTTTATTTGAAATAAATTGACATTAATAATTCGTGGTTAATTAACCACTGTGCTCATTTCTTTCTTTATTTTTGTTGAAGTAGGAACTCCATCATACGTACTTGTATATTCGGCTTAACTGGGGTAGGTCATACGCGCAGTGTGAGATATACCTAATTATAAGTACATGCCCTAATGATTTTGAAGCAATACAAGTAAATTGGAATGACTAGAGGCAAGCATATATAATGAGCACCTTGGCCTGCTGGCTATTTTATTAACAGCAATTAAACACGCAAGTATACGTGTTCATTTGTAATATTTAGCAAGCAAGGATATCGTTCTCACGAGAAAATAGATCAATATTATCAAATACCAATTTTAATTCAATTAATTCTAAATTAAATTACGATTAATGATTGTGATTTTGAGAATTAAAATTAACAACTAAAATATAAAGTCACAAGAATGAATGCAGATGGAAGAAGTTAATATCACAACTTTCCTTAGTATTTCATTTAAACCAATACACTCCTCATTTAATTATTTAATCACTATGAGAACTAAGAATTCTTTATAAAATTCAAGTACTTCTTCCGAAGACACATAAACGAATCCTTATAAGTCCAGCAATTACGCAACAGATTTACATGGAACACCCTAACTAATTAAGTCACTATATTCCTATGTGAATTAAGATAATTGGGCTTTCAAGCACAGATTCTTTCAATGGTTGCAAAAGACATATAGATATATTCCTATCCTATATGCTAAACATATTAACCTTATTCAAATTATATGAACAGATGCTATCATATCTAGATCTAACTCATACTCCATTTTCCAATTTCGTATAAATTATCCCGGTAATTGTTGATCAGACTATTAATCAATGAACACAAGATATGATAAACGATTCAAGAGTAATTAACTTAAATTAAGTAAGAAGCATCAAATTCAAATTACATACTAAGTTCCGTTGCGATCTTAATGAAAAGTTAGTTCATGATGATAGAGGAAGACATCATCCAAATTACTAAACCAAACATCCCAAAGATTACAAAATTAAAGATAGATGAAAGGGATAGAAGAAACTATTAAGCCGCTCCAAATCTCTAACTTGATCTTCAACCTTTTGTAAATCTCCTTCGTGTTCTCCTTCGATCTATATCTGCAAATCCTTCTTACGTTGTATATTTGTTTCATCTCTCTTGTCTCTTCATTTAAACCCTAATATCTATTCTGATTGGCCTCCCTTGTACTCAGCAGCGTAAATTGGCATCCAGAACCGTGTATGAGCGCCTAGGCGCTCATCCTAGTGCAAATCCAAACGCCTAGGCGCTTGACCAGGACCATAAAATTGCAAAAATGCCATTAAGCCTATTTTTGAATTCTTTTCTCTTCCAAAATGACATATCTGCCCTTCCAGCTCCCCCTACAAGAAATAAACACAAAAACAAATAAATAGATCCTAAAAACACTTAAAGATAACAATAATTAAGTTTATACAATACCTAATTCGTAGGTATGACACCTTCTCATCACACCCCACGGCCACAAACTTGCTCTAGTAAAAAATTAATTGGCTAAGTAGCCTTTGAAGGAAAATTTAACACTGCTGAGAAGAATAAATAATGCATTTTATATTTTGAGAACACCAATTAGTGTAGGTTTTATATGACACTAAATTAATTGTTATGATCAAATTTCCCTTATAAAATTGGTAAACTTCAAGTGAGTTATAAATTCAATTAGATATTCAAATGAATGAATTAAGCCGAGTCCAACTTATCTTTCTCGAACTCAATTCTCTGGTTATTAATTGAATAAATAATGTAGGTAGTAACATATGACTATGCTGGAGTGATGAATAAGTCGCACAACAATTACCAAAGAAGTAAGCATAATATTTCAACCCAACTACGACGAATTTCAAACGCTTTACCAATTAATATGTATAACTACTATGCGGAGTATCTAAACTTGCGAATACTTCTTTTTCAGACAAAAGCAGACATGTAAATTAAGTGTATACTTGTGATATTTTCAACTAATAATTAAATAAATAAAATAAAATAAAATTCTAATAACGGAATGTGTTGGTTCGGATAATTCCATCAAAAAAACAACGTCCACGTGTCCATAAATGGGAGAAATTAGTGAGCATCTTTTCGTTTGTGGAATCTTAGAGAAAAGATCAAAGTTCTACATAACCATTCTTTTGAGTTAACTTTAGTGAAAGGAATAAAAAAAAAAGGATGGGTACGATCTGTAGTAGACATGAGTTGTCAAATGGCGTTATATAAAACTACTTCATATGATAATTGAAGGTGATCATAATTAATTCAAGAATAATAATGTAATAGTACTAGTAATATGGTTGTTATTAATTATTATTATTATTATTAGATATGTAGAACTAAAAGAATTAAGAAACCAAATGTGGCTGATAGAAGGAACACCAACTGACAAACTTTCTCATATTTATAGAGTGTTGGAATAATACGAATAAAATATGGATTCAACTATAAAATAAAAGAAGGGCAGAAATAGAACTTATCGATTTATAGCGAATTATTTTGAGCAGAGGCGTGCAGTGCACTGTCCTTAAGTAGAAATTTCGCCCCTCGGAGAACTTTTTCTCGGTGCTAAGGTCACTGACGAAATCCTACTCCAGGATTCAACGGCTCTTCACCCAACTAATCAGCACTTGAAATAGTTGAATGACTCAGGAACAACTTCTATTCTTTTCTTACTCAAACTCAAAAAAATTGTATCACATATATATATATAAATATTTTATGTATATGATATATGAGAGAGAAAGCTGAATATATATATATATATTACTTAGCAGAGGAGACTATGTATATATATAGACTATACGTGTGCTTCTAATATATATATATGAACACTGTCTGCTTTTAGAGAAAGTATATATATATAATCAGCCTTTCCTATCCTTTTATAAAAGAATAGAAAGCAACATGGCAACGGTAACAAGGCAACATTAATATTACAACGTATATATATATATATTTATGGCAACGGTAATATCACTTAATATATATATAGAGCTGTTACAATCCCTCCATAAATAAATTAATTGTAACTCATTTAATTCACACATTAAACTCAAATAATATATGAATATATTTATTTTTATTTAACTTTGTAATAAAATACAACAATCCCCCACATATTACAAAGTAAATATAAAAAGCTTCGAGTAAGGAATATAAGAGTGCAGTGCGTTAACACTGGTGTCTTTTGGACTATGAACCAATGTATAGAGTGAATAGGATTTGATTCACAGGAATTTAGTGAAATAAAATTTCTATGAACCTTATTCCTTATTATGAATCAGTAATCATATTACTCACACTACAAACTTTAATTGAAGTTGTTCTACGCGATTTGGCACATTTTGGCCTTGCGCCATACCTGGAATTCATGAGCGCTTTAGAAAATCTGTCTTGTTTTCATAAGAGGCGGCCCCACCTCTACACTCATATAGGTGTTTCCATCAAATGTGTTCTACAGTTAAACACATCACCCAATAGGACTATGGAAATCATTAAGAGAATATAACTCATCCTTTAACACTGTAGACTTACACTATCCTACACCATAGGGATGAACTCAAATAAAATTGGATAGTGTCTCAACCAATCAACCAATGACTTGTTGTTACCCATATGAACCTACTTCCTGGGATTACCATTCATATAGGTTGGGTTACCATCACTGTTGATTTCTGTAATAGACAGTAGTCCCATCCCCCTCGATGTATTGCTCACTAGCCTCTTGCTTAGTGGCTTTGTCAGAGGATCCGCGAGATTTAACTCTGACCTAACAAAGTTAAGGGATATAATCCCGTCATATAACAGCTGTCTTACAATATTATGTCTTAGGCGTATATGCCTACTCTTGCCATTATAGCTCTTATTCTTAGCTCTGCCTATAGCAGCTTGACAATCACAATGTAGAGACACAGATGGAACTGGTCTCGTCCACAAGGGAATATTTCCCAAAAGATTTCTGAGCCACTCTGCTTCAGAACCTGCCTTCTCTAAGGCAATAAACTCAGACTCCATAGTAGAGCGAGCTATACAAGTCTGTTTAGTAGACTTCCAAGAAACTGCTCCTCCTCCTAAGGTAAATATGTAGCCACTCGTGGATTTGATTTCATCTGAATCAGAGATCCAGTTGGCATCACTATAGCCCTCAAGAACTGCAGGATTACCGCAGTAATATAAACCAAATCCAATAGTACCTCGCAGATACTTGAGTATTCTACATAAAGCAGTCCAGTGATCCTTATTAGGATTATGAGTGTATCTGCTTAGTCTATTAACTGCATATGATATATCAGGTCTTGTGCAATTCGTAAGATACATTAAGCAACCTATGATTTGGGCATACTCAGATTGAGACACACTTGATCCCTCATGTTTTTTTTAAATGCAAACAAGAGTCGTACGGAGTACTAACAGGATTAACATTATAATGCCCAAATCTTTTAAGCATTTTCTCTACATAATTATTTTGAGAAATCATATACCCATTACAAATTCTTCTCAAATTAATACCGAGAATAACATTTGCTTCTCCCAAGTCTTTCATATCAAATTTAGTAGATAACATATTTTTAGTCTCATATATAACATCAATATTAGTACCAAAAATAAGCAAGTCATCCACATAAAGACATACAATAACACCAGAATTCTCATCATTAAACTTGGTATATATACATCTATCTCCATCATTTATTATATAACCATTAGAAGTCATCACACTATAAAATTTGTCGTTCCATTGTTTAGGAGCTTGTTTAAGACCATATAAAGATTTAACTAATTTACAAACTTTATGCTCATTACCTAAGGAAATAAATCCCTCAGGTTGGTCCATATAAATCTCCTCTTCTAAATCTCCATTAAGAAACGCAGTCTTAACATCCATTTGATGAATTATTAAATTTTTAATAGCAGCCAGAGCAATTAAAACTCTAATGGATGATGTTCTAGCAACTGGAGAATAGGTCTCAAAAAAGTCTTGGTCTTGAGTTTGTTTATAACCTTTAGCAACAAGTCTAGCTTTAAACTTATCAATTGAACCGTCGGGTTTTAACTTCCTTTTAAAAATCCATTTACAACCAATAGTTTTAGAACCAGGAGGAAGGTCCACTAATTCCCAAGTGTGATTAGTCATAATAGACTCAATCTCACTATTAATGGCTTCTCTCCAAAAAGGAGCATCAGGAGAAGAGACAGCATCTTTAAAGGTTAATGGGTCATTATCCAACAAAAACGTAAAAAAGTCATCTCCCAGATTAGTGGGTTTTCTAGTACGTTTACTCCTCCTTAGTTCAATTTCAGATTCCTCAACTGGAACAGTAAAAGAGCTCGTAGGAAGCTCTGCTACTGGTCGATCCACTTTAGATTTCAAAGGAAAAATATTTTCAAAAAAATCAGCATTTTTTGACTCAATGATTATATTATGATCTAATACATCACTTTTTAAAACAAGAAATCTATAAGCGGCACTATGTTCAGCATAACCAACAAACAAGCAATCAGCAGTTTTAGAACCAATTTTTCTTTTCTTAGGGTCGGGTAACATTACCTTAGCAAGACACCCCCACACTTTAAGGTATTTCAAGTTAGGTAAATGGTTTTCCCAAAGCTCATAAGGTGTTTTTCCAGTTTTCTTATAAATGATTCTATTTTGCAGGTGACAAGCAGAAAGAAGAGCCTCCCCCCACAAATTTGGTGGAGCCCCAGAACTTACTAACATAGCATTCATCATTTCTTTTAGTGTTCTATTTTTTCTTTCTGCAACCCCATTAGATTCTGGAGAATAGGGAGGTGTTACCTCATGTATAATTCCTTGTTCTTCGCAATATTTACTAAGAGGTCCAGAGTCATACTCTCCACCTCTATCGGACCTGAGTCTTTTAATCTTCTTATCTAATTTATTTTCAACTTCGGCTTTATAAATTAAAAACTTGTCTTCAGTTTCACTTTTATTTCTGAGAAGATAAACTTTAGTATATCTAGAATAATCATCTATAAAGGTCACATAATAATTTTTTCCACCTCTAGAAGTATTTCTAGACATATCACCTAAGTCTGAATGAATTAGACCGAGAGGTTCAGATTCTCTAACAAGTACCGGTTTACAAGTCTTTTTAGTAGTTTTAGCTTCCACGCACACTTGACATTTCATGGTATTTGAAATTTTAACATCTTTTAAAATTCCAAAATCTTTCATCATTTTTATATAAGAATAATTCACATGGCCTAATCTAGCATGCCAAATATCATCACATTCAATCAAGTAAGCAAAAGAGGTACTAGCATTATTATTCATGAGTTCAAGTACATTCAAATGAAATAAACCAGCATTAAGATACCCTTTTCCCACAAACACCCCATTTTTGGTTAACACAACCTTATCAGATTCGAACATAACCTTAACCCCGACCTTCCCAAGTATACCAACAGATACGAGGTTGTAGCGAATCTCAGGAATATGAAGAACATCGGTAAGAGAAAGAATCTTCCCAGAAGTCAATTTTAAATTTACTTTCCCTTTACCCATCACTGGTGCAGGCCTCGAATCGCCCATGTACACATGTTCATCTTTTTCCTCAAGGGGAGTGTAAGAGATGAATGCACCACGATTCGCACAAATGTGTTTGGTAGCACCAGAATCCACTACCCATGCCTCTTTGTCAGTTATCATGTTCACCTCGGAGACAACCGCTATAATAGTATTG
This sequence comes from Panax stipuleanatus, assembly GCA_020205555.1. Taxonomy (NCBI): domain Eukaryota; kingdom Viridiplantae; phylum Streptophyta; class Magnoliopsida; order Apiales; family Araliaceae; genus Panax; species Panax stipuleanatus. The sequence goes on along the minus strand of CM035118.1, from coordinate 142,539,546 downwards.
TCTGCCTCAGCTAAGTTAGCTCTTGGAGGAACAGACTGGTTGTTTCCCTTTTTGAACTTGCATTGGGCAGCATAATGACCTGGCCTTCCACACACGAAACAATCACCTTTGGGTTTTGAGGTTTTGTGTTTGAACTGATTTGATTTTGTCTTTGGACCGGTGTTATACTTTTGCCCATGTTTAGGATGTTTGTTGAACGGGTTGCGTGGTTTGCGGTCATCAACCAAATTTGCCTTGGAAGACATCTCTTTGGCTTTGGCAGATTTATCTAAATTTCTGTTCTTTTCCTCAATACGAATATGAACAATTAACTCCTCTAAGGTCATGTCTTTCCTCTTATGTTTCATAGTGTTCTTGTAATCTTTCCAAGAATCAGGCAATTTCTCTATAAGGGAGCCAACAATAAAAGGAGCAGGTAAAGTCATGCCTTCATTACTAAGTTCGGCTACGACAAGATGAAAGGCATGAATTTGGGAAGAGACATCTTTATCATCGGTCATGCAAAAATTCAAAAAATTACCAATTGCATACTTTTTGACACCAGCATCTTCCACAACATATTTCAAAACTAAAGCATCCCAAATTTCAGCAGCATGTTTGTATAGACAATAAATATCAAAAAGTTCATTGGACAATGAATTGAGAATGATAGCCTTGCAAATTTTATCAGCAGAAGTCCAAGTACTAATAGAAGATTCATATTCTTTCTTTTGTTCATCGGTAGCATCCTTAGGTTCAACTGATTTTGGTTTGGTTAAAACATGGTCAACTTTAGCAATGTCCATAATCAAAAGTAATTTAATTTGCCATCGTTTAAAATTAGAACCATTAAAAGGTTCAACTTTGGTCAAATCAGGGACAGATTTAGTGGCGGTGAGCATAGCAGAATCCATAGATAATTTCTACTTAAGATTGTTGGAATAATACGAATAAAATATGGATTCAACTATAAAATAAAAGAAGGGCAGAAATAGAACTTATCGATTTATAGCGAATTATTTTGAGCAGAGGCGTGCAGTGCACTGTCCTTAAGTAGAAATTTCGCCCCTCGGAGAACTTTTTCTCGGTGCTAAGGTCACTGACGAAATCCTACTCCAGGATTCAACGGCTCTTCACCCAACTAATCAGCACTTGAAATAGTTGAATGACTCAGGAACAACTTCTATTCTTTTCTTACTCAAACTCAAAAAAATTGTATCACATATATATATATAAATATTTTATGTATATGATATATGAGAGAGAAAGCTGAATATATATATATATTACTTAGCAGAGGAGACTATGTATATATATAGACTATACGTGTGCTTCTAATATATATATATGAACACTGTCTGCTTTTAGAGAAAGTATATATATATAATCAGCCTTTCCTATCCTTTTATAAAAGAATAGAAAGCAACATGGCAACGGTAACAAGGCAACATTAATATTACAACGTATATATATATATATATTTATGGCAACGGTAATATCACTTAATATATATATAGAGCTGTTACAATCCCTCCATAAATAAATTAATTGTAACTCATTTAATTCACACATTAAACTCAAATAATATATGAATATATTTATTTTTATTTAACTTTGTAATAAAATACAACATAGAGGAGAGGAGGTAATTAAGGTGCTCACTTACTTAGGAAAACTGTCCACATGCACGCTGTTTAACCACTTTCTCATATTTTCTTTTTCTTTTTTTAACCCTTTTCCTTTCTTTAATTAACAAAATAATTCTTCTCTTTGTCGTAGTCGAGGAACTGATCAAAACACTCTGCAGGGGGTACTTCAAAGAATAAAAATATACAATATGAGAGAGAGACAATGGCGAAGCCAAAAATATTTTTCAGTGGGATCAAAATTATTACTAAGCTATAAATAATTTGGCGGAGGTTCAGGGGCAGGCTGAGCAGCGCCCTGAGCCTATTTTTTTTAATACTTTTTTACTTTCAGGTCACACACATATATATATATATATATATATACTATATTACAATAACAATATAATAAGTAATAATATATGATATATATACACTATATTGACTCATAATACTTTTTTAATCACAACTGTTCATAAGTAAGTAATTCATTATTTATTTTTAAAAATAATATAAATTAGATTATTATTTAGTTTAAAATATTATAGAGAGATATACATATATTGAGAGGATATGAGTCATATATATGTGGTTAAAATTTGATTGACAAAATTATAAATTTTTAATTTGACCTCGTATAATAGAAAAAATTAGTGGCGTCAATTTATATATAATACTTCAAAATTTTAAAATTATCTTACATTATAAAATAATTTTTTTCCAGTGAAGTCGATTGATCCCACAACCTTATATGTGACTTCGCCACTCGAAAGAAAGAGAGAGTGCACTATATATTGGTTTATGTAAAACTGGATATGCATGGGAGTGGAGGAGGGTACAAGTCCACGTAAATTAAAAGAAATGGACGGATGGGTTCCTCTTCATTTCAAATTTGAAACAGGGAGAATCCTAATTCGTGATTTTTAGGTTACATACGGGTACCGCACCTCCAATTTTCTCTATAACAAATTACTCATATAAAAGCTAGCTCTATGTCCGAATGAGCTCCTTACCATACAATATAAATTTAATAAAATCCGAATGAGCTCAATTCCTCCCTATAAAGCGAGCCTTGGTGCATGACCATGCAACCTTATAGACATCATGAAGGGCATCTTAGAATTCGACAAAATATAGGTATTAAAATGAATTAATTATATTTTAGATTTTTAAGGTACTCTTGTAATTTAATATATATATATAAGTATGACCATCTAAAAAACAAATATTCTTTGACCCACTTATCTCATAAGAAAAATAATTTACATTAATTCCCTTATTTATTTTTGAAATTTGTATCTGATATAAAAACCTTTAATCGACAATCATGCTTACAAATTAATGATCCTTCACATAATTTGTGTATTTAGAATTAACCTGGCTATAGAGAACATTTAAGATCATACTTACATGTCCAAGTTAACAAGCCAACCTAATTGCAAAAGTCATACATATTTTAATTTCTCATATACAGAGAGACATAGCTGGAAACATTATGAATAATCTCTTTAACTAGAAAGAAGAAAAAGAGAGTACATAATTAGGAATCTAGCTAGCTAGCCTAATTAATTAAGTTTATGCTTCTGCTCTTTTTATTGAAGAGGAAGAGCCCTATAAATTATCAACTCACCGGCAAATATATGATTAAAATTAAGGAAATGATATACATGACGACAAATATGTGATGAAATTGGATTGTTACTAATGTGAAAGTCTATATGAAATAAATTAGGATGAAACCATTAATTCTTAATTTCTATCTATTGCATGTATACAAATACCTCATAATATATATATATATATATATAGCAGGACTCTTGAAATCATATCACGTTGTCTTAAAAGATGAAATATTGTATGATCATAACTAAATCACAAAATTCCCTGATGGATGTGTGCATGCCATCATTTAACATAAATTAAAAGACTGAAGGATCAACGTACATACATAATATACAGTAGCAATGGAATGAAAAATCTTTGACATATTGTCCTAGGGAAAATACCACAGCAAGTGTAGCTAGAATTCATGTTTGGCTCCGATCGGTTATAACCAGATTTTCTGTTTTGAGGGAAAAAAACAAGAAAGAAAGAAATACTATGAGAAACTTGAAAGATAAGAGCATGAGAAAAATAAAAACATGCACATAACAAAATATAAAAAATTACAGCATCCACCTGATGGCCTACGTGCATGCATGCAAGAACAAATGAGAATGAATCACTGTGGTTGTTCAATTTCAATTACTCATTACTAAACATTCTTTATTCCCGCCGATCAAATTCCCAACGGCAGCGGTGGGAACCGGAAACGCAACCTCTAAATCCCCACACAGAATTTTTAGGGTTCTGCTCGTACTCCGATGATTGTCAGCCATAAATATAGCGTTCACAATTATCCTCATATCAAAAGCAACAACTCCGCTTCCTTGTCGTTCCTTTTCTATGTCTTTCACCCACGAAGCTCCCGTGATGTTTATTTGATTCGTATTTGGCATTTCAAACTTGGTATTCAATGTCCTTCTATCATTTTTCCCCAAATGAAATGGATCAACATAATTTGTGTCCAGAAGATGATCATCATAAACCAATGTAGCCTCCACGAAATCATACGAAACTTCGAATTTGTGGTTAGGGTTCCTCACGGTTACGTTTGCATCCCATGTAGAGTTTAAGGCCATGGTACTCGTATTAAAAAGGGTCATGGCTAAGGATTCGACGTAAAATATTGGAATATCCGAACCATAAATGACCCAAGTGAGGAGACTCATCACCGACATTCCGACGAATATTATAATCATCATGACAAGGAAGACACGAGCCAAATTGTAGCCATGGTTTCTTTGGGGAGGTCCCATGATAACATAGTTTTGGGAGGCGCCCGGAGGGTAGTAGGATCCAGGCGGCGGCGGTCCGTATTGGTAGTTGTTGGGGTAGCCTTGATATGGCGGGGGGAAAGGATACCCTGGTTGCAGTTGGGGTTGGGGCTGTGGTTGTGGTTGTGGTTGTGGCTGTGGCTGTGGTTCATGTGGTTGTGAATGTTGACTTTCTGTCATGGATTTTGAATCAATATCCGAGGAGGAATTAGCCATGATTAATCCCTCTCGATCCCTGATCCTCTCTATGGCATAGACATTAAAGAGGGAGAGACAGAGAGAATCAGGGATGGAATTGTAAATGAGGTAACAGAGAAAAATTAACTAATTTTGTTCTAAAAATATTAGAGGCCAAAGATGTCACATTGTTGTACCAAGCATGCAATTATGTTGATCAGCCATGCATGCAATCAGATATATATATTACTGGTTAGGATTGATAACCTAATTTATATGGCACACAAAGGCGTAAATTACTAGAAGGACATGTGTGTTGGAGGCCCTAATTAACTGTCATTTTAAGCTTTTCACTAGCCAACCGTGAATGTGATATATAGAGTTTCAAAAGCGTCCAATAATTTCTTATATTTTATACCAATACATACATGTATATTCTATATAATCAACTAATTAAGTACTTGTATAATTTGACAATATTAAAAAAAAAAAAAAAAACTTGTATAATTTCATGCACGTAACGTAGCCCAGCTAGGTTTGGAGGCTATTTGTTATATCTCAAAATGATAGCTTAATTAAATATAATGAATTCTAATTAATAATACGTTGATGACAGAAGAACTAGCCTAGAGTCTCGTTAATTCTATAAGGTTCCCGATCGAGATGATAAATGGATATATTCTTTCGTTAATTTGTGAGTAGCGAAGGGGTAATTTGGTTAAATTAATTTGTTGGAAAAAGTACACGTACGGTTTTAATTAAGTTCATCCACCAAGGAAGGAGAGACTTTCCGCCAGTCAGGTGTTCAGATCTCAGAATATATATATCATTCAAAGAGAATTCTACGTACGTACCCTTCTAGCTCTTCTTTTTTTTTTTAAAAAAAAAAAGGGAAAAGGCCACTTTCTCTCTCATTCATTCATTCATTCGGAGTATGAGCTACAAAATTCTTTTCGTTTCTTCTTTTAGTATCTTCCCCGTTTATTAGGAGGAAAAACAAATAAATGATCCCTTAATTTTGCTAAGACAATGGTGGTGGTGTAGTACACTGTTATGTATATAGAAAAAGATAGTGAAAGAATATTTGACGGGTTGGTTATTAAAGTTGGTAATCGCTCGCACCACCACTAATAAAATAACGGACCAATTTAGTGAGGAATGCACAATCCATGCACGTACATTTATTTAATCACTTTATTATTATTATTATTGTACATCTACTGAAATATATGGATGGATCCACATTCTTCAAACCAACCAACTGTTTCTTATATAATTAATTCAAAACTCTATCGCTTTTGTTCACCCCAGGTCTTCCCCTCAAAAAACTCTGCCAGCATTCGTTCAAGATCCTCTGGACTGAAGCGGATGTACTTCTGAGGATTTTTCCCGCCCTCAATGAGAGGCCTGCAGCAGCAGGAGTATAAAACAAATTCAAACTCTCATTATCAAAAGGATATATATATATATATAAAGCAGCAGCAGCAGCAGCAGCAGCAACTTCATGGTTAATAATAATAAACACAATCAATATAAGACAAAATACCCTACCCAAAACGTCTAACAAAAGATCTATAGGCCGGCAAGAGGACTTCAGCAACAGCCAGCCTCAAAGACTCCCGCAATTCACTGTCAGGAACTGACCACTGAGATTGCCTTTGATGAAGTTCCTCAAATTGGATGTTGAAAGTCTTGTACCGATCTTTCACCATTGCCCTTGATACCCCACTATTGCTTCCTGGATCGCCTGTAAATGAATTCCCACCTGATGAAAGTCCCTGGATGGAGAGACATTGCAAAATCTGCACAACAAGGTACGTACGTACACAAACAACTTAGCCTTCTCTATATTGAAATGTTTGTAATAGATATTATAACACTATTGAGGAAATGATCAAGCCTGATCATATCACTCATCCACACACAAGAAATCATCACACAAGCTCTTCAAGGAATCAAGGTTCTACCAAGTCCTGCATCCTACTCATTTTTATTATTTTCAGGGTATATAGTTTTTATGATTGAAGGTTAAAGACTAGAGCATTGTCTGCATTCTAATTATCAACATTATTGTGAACAAAAACAATCCAAAGAATTCAACTTCAGCCAATCTCAAACTTGGTTAATATTACTGACCAACCCATTTATAAAAATACTCATTATACCAAATAATGTTAACCCCAAGCTTAACCTTCCTATATTCAGCCACGAGAAATTAATATAGGAAAACATATGCCTCTTGAAAAGGACAAGAAAAAAAAAATTCAGGCAAGTGAATAATGTGCAGGGGGCTTTAGAAATTATAGTTGGAAAAAGTGAAAAAAGAAAACTGCAAAGCGGCAAAGCCCTTATTTCCCCACTTAAAGAGAGTAAACACTAAACATAGACACCAAATCCCTAGCAAAATAGACAAGTTCGCCGATCAAAATGTAACACAGAACATAAATAAATATGAATGGGTTTCAAGCATAGGATGAGAAACGCATTCTAGAAATGGTCAAGATATAATAGAGAACATATAGAAAAAGTGTAGAGACCATAACACTAATATGCATTCTAATGTATATTCAGTTTGGTTTATATAGACAAAACCTTGGACCAAGAAACCCTCTTGTACTGATTTGCATACTGCTGCACAATCCTTCGGTGTATTTGGACCCAGTCATCCCCTAGCAAATCCTTTGCTTCTGACCTAGTAAAAAAAAATCATAAAACACAACCTCCTCGTACAATTATTAGCCTACCTGTTCAACAAAAATTTATAACATACCTACGCACAGATCTCACAATATAGTGCATGTTGTTCATCATAAATAACTGAGTTAAAGCTGGATCTTTATATTGCCTAGATTTCGCATCAAGGTTAGTCTGAAGAGCCTGCATAATTCGTGTAGTAACAGATGCCAGCTGGGCCTCCGAATCACCGTCATCAAACTCTCGGAAGAGTTGCTTCAGTGTTGATTGGTAACTGCACATATTTAAAGTGTGTTACTCCATTTTGTGCATTTGAACTCATCACAGGATAATTACAATTGCTCAATAGCGACTCTGAAACCATAAGAAAATGAATAGAATAAGAAGGAAAAGTTCATACACCATGCCTAAAAGGTGGTTGTCTATTAAGTGGAAGGGACCGACTGAGGTAAGAAGTCAGCAGGGATGAAATTATATTAGGAAAACACATCAACTTTAAAAGAGCATATGCTCGGTTAGCAACCCAGAGATACTTGGAAGCACCTTAAAACTACTAACATAAGAAGCAAAAACTGTTTGCCAAGCATTACTAGATCAACAATCATTATCTCTTATGAACACATCAGCAAGCCTATGAAAAGTATTGGGAGTCGAGCATTCAACAATCACCAGCACCTAACAAAATTAAAAGGAAGCAAGAAACAGGAAGTAGTGAGTTAAACTTACTCAAATAAAAACTTTACATAATTTATTACATAGCTAGTCAAGGGATGGACTGTCCCATCGAGAACAGCAGTTTTTGTGGCATCTTTTTCAACTGCTTCTTCAAAATCACCAAACGTTTCTTGAGCTGTTTGGGCCAACCGCTTTGTCAAACCAACGGCAGCTTCTCGCATTTCAGCACAGAATTTGCTTCCAAAAATTATATCAAACTGTCAATCAAACCAACATACCCCCACCACGCCAGGAGGAAAAAAACCCACAATATCAATAAATAAATTAATCAATCTATTTAATAGGAATTACATGCAAGGAAATATCCTGCCATCTATTTAAACAAACCTTTTCATGCAAAACTAAATAACCTATATATGTACTATATATTAAAAAACACATCAGTTCATCAAAAAAGGTAGATTAAATTACAGAGTCCAGATTATAGACCTATTTCATGCAATTCTTCTCAGTATGGAATGAGCAATGAGTCGATAAAACAGAAATCCAGTTTCTAGTAACTCAGTTGTCAACATGGAACTCTTACATTTCAGTGTGCTATATTTCTTTGTTTTCTACGTCTAATGAAAATAAATATCAATAATCTAACTTCTAACTTAGCATTGGATGCTCAAACATTAGCATTTGTATTAAATTCTAATATTCATAGAACAAACAAATTTGTTTTGTGATTAAAAACTCTCAAAAGTTTACCTCTATTGCATTTAGATTATAAGAGAAATCCTAACTATAAGCATCCATATAAAACTACTACTAGCATATCACGTTTCAGTCTATGAAGTGTTCCGCAATCTAGTATCTGTAGTGTTCTGCATTCTAGTATCTGTTCCACCAACCGAAAAGATCCACTTTGTAGGAAACAATAAAATTAGTTTAAAAAATTATTACAATGCAATTAGAAAGAGCTAAAAGTCAGGGTAGAAAACTGCAAGTTAACCAATTCTCTATGCAAATCGGAAAACATGATAAAGTGACGATAACAAAAAACTGAAGACACTAATAACAACAAACTTAAAATTAACAACCTTTTTCTCAAGTATTTAAAGAAGCCCCTAAGGCTAATCAGGGACGGATCTATGCCTGGGGCAGGGGACTGAATTTTCTAGCTTCAAAACAGAGTAGTCAGTACTCTCCTCTCCATTATGCATGCTATTCAAACTTGAAGAAGCTCTTGAGTTGAGTTTTGGGAAATGAAACAAAAGAAGGAAAAGACTGCATGTATCAGAAAGAATCCTATACATAAATAAATATTAGATAGCTCATAGCTATGTAATCAGTAATATCGGCAGGTTTTGATTGGCGCTGGAATCAAGTTTTACTTTATTTACTACTATGTTAACTTTACCCCACAATAACTTTGTATCCACAATATATGGGCCTATATATAACATTTATTATCATAACAATGAAAGATGAAATATGTGGAGCTGTTGTCAATGTCAGAGCTAGGCAGGAAAAAATAGCTCTGTGACCAAGAATGTTCCAAATGAAGCCACTCAAGTGGTTTCTTTAAAAACTTAAAATGTGCAAGATCAGTCACTAGATTTGTGTTGCTGGGGGTTTTATCTTCCAGTGGGTAAATGTTTTTTGTGCTTGTACGGAGCTACTTTGTCTATTCAGATTTGGGTGTTACATGAGAGATTAAATGTCAACCTTTGAAGCTAATGGATTATTCTTTTTCAAGAGGCTAGTTGGTTTGCTTGTATGAAAATTGGGTTTTTAATATTTGTAATGCAACTCCGGGTGGCCTTATCCAAATCTTTTGGATTTGTCACATTTGTACTACATTGAGTTTTTAATTAAAAAATCTGCTGATAAAAAAAACATTCTAGTATTTTTTTTATAAACAAATTATGAATATATATATATATATTTAATTTAACGACTCAAATGTTGAGAAATTATACTGGATTTAAAAAAGTATGTATATATAGTTATAATTTTTATTTTTAAGGGATTTTTTTTTTGTTGCGAATTTGACCTTACTGAACTACGCGGCTAGATCCACCCCTGAGGCTAATATCTCTAAGATTCTATACTTAATTCAGGATAATAAATATTTATAAAGCATCTATGAAGATACTTCCAGCGACTGCGAGAAGAACAAACTACAAAGCATCAACTCCTCTTCATAAAGGATTTTATAAATATGACTGGGGAGTACTATAACTTTGAACTATGGAGGGGGATAATTGAGCTAATGGACAATTGAAAAAAAATGAAAGGGACTGCAAAACATAGTAAAAGATGAGATCAAAGGCACATGTTCCAAGCAAAATGGAATTAGCAAGTCATTCCCCATCATGGTCATGTATGTCAACAACTCATGCCTTAACGAGTCAACATTTAACAATGAACAATATCTACTAAACTTTTTTCAAGATAGATGTCTTTTGAAAATAATATAATCTTCCACTTTTCCAGACATCTATGAACCCCTATAAAACTAACCAGAAAGAGTTCCCCATGACCTCACACCCTAGTCAGATTTTCACCATTATAGACGAGAAGTTTTCAAATATGAGAGAAAATAAATGGAATAGAAAGGATATGCAAATTGGTCATATTTAGATAATACCTAGAAGAAACAAAACAACAAACATAAAAGTCAGACTCAGTTATTATAACCAGAAAATTTGTAACTAGCAATCAGAGGAGAAGGTTTTTGGTTATATTTTTGGAAAATGATATACATGTCGACAAATATTTGATGGACTTGAATTGCAACCAGCGTGGAAGTGTATGCAATAAGATAGAATAAATTAAAGTGGGACCTTTCTTAATTCTTATCTATCCCGTGTATGCACATACGTCACAATCATAATTTGACTGAAAACTTTCGCGGACTCTATATTTTCTACAATCATTTATGCCTTGTACTAACAAGTCATACCGGATGGAACACGTCTAATATTTATACAACTTTATTCCCAAGAGGATAATCAAATTCTTATGTTGTTTGCCCATTACAAGTTCAACTACTTTGACACTCATCCAATAATATTGTAACATATTCCACTTATCCAATAGACTAATAGAGTGATAGGATTAGAAGTAATATTACAACATAAATAATAAAAACTTGATGATTACCCAACTTCAAGCATGCATCCAATCAGAAAAACAAATAAAATACTAGAGGACACTCGTAATCCTAGACACTCATAATTCCATCCGTTTCGAAATATCAATTTTTACTTTTTAAAGTCAATTTAAGATATTTTCAAATTTAAAATTGATGTGATTCATTTAACTTTCAAAAATAAAAAAACTTGTTTAAAATTTCTTGTATTATCTAACGTTAAATGAATTCATAAAATTTGAAAATATCTCAAAATTGACTTCAAAAGTAAAAAATTATCATATATTATTTTAGAACGTAGGAAGTATTTTATATCTTATTGATTCTTCCAAGGTCTAGGAGACATAAGTGCAAGACACCAAACCTAAATATTGCCTTTCACATGTTTAAATACTAAAGCTGAAAATTTCAGCAATGGCATGATCCTAATGCAACTGATAAAGTTCATCATACCTCTGGCTGAATTTCTCTCATTATCTCATACATGTCTAGAAGGACAAACAATTTCTCGGGCGACCTCTTGCTTCTTGCAATGGCCTCTCCAAAGCTAAGGAGCACAGATACACTGTTTGCAGTAACATCTGCAAAGCACTGATCCCTTAGAGAATCGACTCCTTCAAAAATTTGATCGCAGACTTTCTTTTCCCCGGCAAACAGCAGTTTGACCTGGATTCAATATGCGAAAGCATTGTAAAGAAAAGGTGGGAGATTAGGAGAAACAGTTTACAGATAATATATAATATGGTATAAACCCTTACAGCAATCCTCATAAAATGTATCCAGTTCCCAATCTTAGCCTCCAAAGCCTCCCACTGCATCCTTTGGACATCCTCTTTACTAAGTTTTTCTACACCTAGTTTTCTCAGGCTCTGTTCCACAACTGAAGCACGGATTTCCCTGTAAACAGGAAATGGATGCCTTGTTGATCCAGAATTTGAAGAAAAGAAATAATAGGTTCAAATAAAGATATAATTATCTTCTTGTACAATCACAAATAGCAGATCTCTTTAAAATATTAAAAGTTGAAACTCGTGCTTGCAGAAGTACTGTTTGCTTCTTTCATATCCATGAAGACCTACCAACAAAAATGAAACATAAGCAGCTAACCATTTTCCCACTTTAATTAGGCTTCTTTAAGGACATTTGTTTCTGACTCATAGGAAGTGGTTTTACATAAATTGCTACCCAGCCAATAGCCATTATTTGCATCAAATATTTACAATCAATCCACAATCTTCTATAAACATTTCAATGCATATGTGAAATCTTCACCAAGCAGCAATAAAGAAACTTTTTAGCTTACACATAATCTTTTAGTGGTAGAAATCTCTCAATCCCAAACTCTATCAAGGTCTACGTAATAATTAAGGCTAGATGTCTGTTAAATCCTAAACAGTCACAGCCTTCCTTTTAGATGTGTACAATGATTGCAAATTATTAATCTGCAACTATACACTCAAGTCTCAATGCAGAAGTCATGTATGGTTCAGTATGTTTTCTTCTCCATCTTTATAGACTCTTCATTATTTATGAAAAGAGTATCTACTCAATAAAGATTAAGAGATCTGATAACATATGGAGAAAGAGGATGGTACCACTCTACATCACGATAGACGCTAAAAAATAAATTTTCTTACCTGTAAATGTTGAACAGTTCCTGTTGGTGGCCAGCTTGGAACATTTGTTGCGCCAAATCATGCAGCAGTGGCAGGATTCGGGGAGGAATGAGAGCCGGAGGGTGGTAAACAACAGCTTCCAGGCTTCTATTTTGGTGCTCTGCTGACTGTTTCTTGCCGCCAGCATCATGAGCAGGTGATCCTGCTGATGGTCGCAGAGAATTGGGTAGGCAATCGAAAAGACGATCAGGTTCTACAGGTTTGCTGAAATCCAAGTAAGATATTTTATTTGTAGTACAGATATATTGTTCCCACTGGTTCTTGACAAACTAATCCAGACTCTAAGGAATCAAGCACCAAAAATAATTTCAAGACACCCACCAGATCATATATAACTAGAATAAATATGCAAAACATGCTTGCGAAAACCATATTACAATCAAGAAACACCAAAAATCATAACATGCAGGTTAGTAAAAAATAAATAAATAAATAACTTAGAAAGGGTATTGCTGTTGCATTATTTTAAGCCATGGTGAATGCAAAAGCTGTTAGCCAAATTAACAAACTGTAATTTAAAACTGAAGGACTATTTTGAAGCTTATATCTTACACTGTAGAAAAATGAATACCGATTGGGATCCAGTAGTTGAGAGAGTGATTTGGAGGGCTACCTTTTTTCTGTAGAGGTAAAATTAATTTAACAAAAGCATATCATTCAACTATTTTTTTTGCTAAATAAAAGCATGTCATTCAACTAAGCCCTCTATATCCTTTAGGATTCAGTGCGTTGCACATTGACTTGAGAGGTTGATGAGGAACTTCCGATGCACCGGGGCTGGTGAAGAGAGGAGGGATTGTCTGGTTGGTTGGAAATATAGTTTGCAGCCCCATTTAAGCATTAGCTGAATGCGTCCGGAATTCACAATCAGGGGGATTGGGGCTTGGTTATGTTGTCTATAAGAAAATCTTTTCAGCCGGTAAACAACGTTGAAGTTTCTTGTTGAAGGCTCACCTATGGCACATGGTTGTCAAAAGATGAAGGAAACTGATATTTCCATAACACTTTTTGATATTTCCACAACAAACCAACCAAATGGATAGGTTGATAGTGTCTTAGTGATATCTTTTAAGTGAGTTCTCTCCTGAAGCAAAGGTTGGGGACGGGCAGCACATTTGTTTCAGATAGGATGCTTGGGTAGGGGATTTTCCTTTCTCTTTTCCTTTCCCTCGTCTATGTACATTCTCTTCTCTTTATTATAGTTTCGTCATTAATTACCATATGGAAGATGGGAGCCCCATTTTTTGGGATTATCACTTTTCCAATAATTTAAATGAAAATAGACTAAGAAAAGATATAAAATGATGCTTAATTTTAATAATGGGTATCAGTTTTCTCCCAGCTACCAATTCCTCAATCCTAGATTCTGACTCCTCAAAAGTTTCTCTTGTTGGGTTCGTTTTTATTTGGTAGCAACTTCTGCTAATTTGCTTGCATAATAAAGCACAGGTATAAAGGACGTAGTATATGACACCCATTATACAAAAACAGGATAAGTTGACATAAAATGAACTAAAATTTTCCACTCTCTTAAATAGGTCTCAAAGAAAACTTCGCACACAACTCAAGTCGTAAAGGGTGAAGAACACAATGAGAAGTGTTAATTTATTCATTCTTTTTTTAATAAAAAGTGTGAATTTATTCTAGAAAGAAAGCATTGCTACATCTTGGTTATTTACATATTCATATATCCATTAGATTATGAATGTGTGTGATAGAGAGAATTTAAGAATAATGTTCACAATATCTCTGTGTCAAATCGTATGGGTTTTGAGAGGAGATGAGAGACCTAAGGAATAATGTTATTTATATCTACAGGAGATGGCAAACCTGTATGAGGTTAAGAGCTGTCGGAACTCATCATCTAGCTTCAGGATTGCCTTTGCAAGTATGTTGGTAGCATGGCTAATCACCCCAATACTACTCTTAAGGTTTTTATTACCACTGAAAAAACGAACAATCTTTCTCAGTTGGTCAACTGCCGCCAGGTAACTTTCTAGATCCTCATGCGGCCCCCTTAAGATTGTAGCCTCCGCCTTAAAGTTGTGGAATAAAAAAATGAGTCAGATCATGATTGTTGTTTTCGTATTCTTTACAATGCCATATATATATATATATATATATATATATATATCAATAGATGCTAACTATAACAATGCTCCAGATAAATAGAAGCATACAAAAAAGAAAAAGACCAACCACCTCGGAAGTCTAGGCGACGTTCCCCTAGGCAGCCCCTCCGATGCCTATAATCCACCTAGCAATATTTAAAACATGGCCTATGATCTATTTACACTTGAATTGTTCAATGATTTTCTTACAATATTAATTATATTAGGGTCAAAACGAGAAATAACTATACATGTATATAAAAATCAGTACGCAAGCAGATGAAGTATTTTTTTATAGATTTTTTAAATAATTTCTACTGAATATGAGAAGATTAAATAACAATAAGAAGATTCAAATATTTTCATATGATTTGAAGATGTGAATGTCATACTTTTACATCAAAAAAATAGTGAATTTGAACTATATAAAAATAATCTAATTTCATTTCATTTATTTAAATTGGTTTACATCTTAAATTTATTTGAAACTATCTGAAATAGGCATTTTAGTAGTGACTTTATATACCTGCCTAAGTACATTGTGCTCAAGTAACAAGCCCAATATCAAATAAATCATGTTCTGCATTTAGCACAATCTGATTATATGCAAAAAGCAACTAATTTAAATGGGATTCGGTTATGGTAAGTTGGTCAATTGGCCAATAGAGTGCTGACACGCAGGGAAAGAGAACATTCCCCCACCTGCGTTTCAGCACTCTATTGGCCAATTAACCAATTTACCAAAAAATGAACTTTATTCTAACCACTCCCATTTAAATGCATACGCACATATATGTTATAATTGTGTATGTACTCATACATTACTATCAGGTACTTGCACACAATAATTTAACTTGAATTTGTAGGGAGTAGCAAACATAAAATAACTAGAGATATTAAAGAGAATAAGGAAGCAATTAACCTGACGAGAATATTTAGCAAAAAAACATTAATTATAATAATAATAATAACCTGACGTGAAAGATCGAATTGGCCAAAAATAAGCTCAGCTGCCTTGAGCGTCTTATCAATGTTCTCGTGTGCCCTACGAATCGAATGCGTTCTTATCTACAAAATTGAAAACCCAATTAAAACAGATCATTACCCTAACATTTCTTTTCCTTTGCAATTAAATCCACCAATAACTCTCTACAAAAATCACATTACTTGATAAAGTATAGTATGTAAATGCATGTATATATATATATATATATATATGAATGTTGAGGAAAGAGAAAGCTGGAGGTGCCTGAGTCGGACGCATGGCGGTTTCAAGAGCGGAGAGGCGGTGATCGAAGGAGCCGAGAATGGTAACCATACCGTCGGTGATGTTCTGGCTCTTCTGCAGAGATTCTCTCATGAACGCCGCCCTCTCACTTAGGGTTTCCATGGTTTGGACCCCCATTTGTGGGCTCTTTTATTCCTCACGGTACCCTTATTATTCTCCGTTTGAGAATAAGAAATTGAATTCAAAAGAGAGCGAGAAGGATGAACGAACGAATGCGTATAATTTCTGACGTTTGTTTTACGCAGAAGTATATATACTTTTCTGTTTGCTACTATTAAATAGATTAAATTAAACAGATTTACTTTTACATCCCTTAGGATTTCATGGATCGTTGCAAAGAGGTCCACTACTGTTTTCAAAATTATAGTAAACGCTTCCACTGTCTATCCCTTGCTAAATGGTGTTAATGAAAAGTGTGTTCCTACTAAAAAGGCCAAATGGTATTGCCCGAGTAAAATAACGTTTCAAAAATAGATATATTTAATAATATTTTTGTAATTACTTTAACAAAATTAATATTTTAAGTTATGTCCATGGTTTTAAAAATCGGATCGGACCGCTAGTTCGACAAATAAAAATTAGTTTGAACAAAAAAATCAGTTTTGGTCAAAATTCGGTTATTGACCTAGTGACCAAGTTTTTTTTTGTACAAAAAAAATTTTAATATTAAAATTAACCACTTTTAGTAATATTATAATTCAACTTTATTATATTTTAGTTCATAAAAATGAGATTTTTTAAAATTTTATTAATTACTTATTATATATATGTTTATATATTAATGACGTCACTGGGTCAATAATAGTTCGACCACTGGTTGGATCAGTGACCCATCCACCCGGTGCCTTTTTCAATTCGATGACCGGTCCGAATCTGAGAACCTTGGTTATGTTTCTTGGTCTTGCGACATTATGGAAACTTAAGAAAATATTTATCTTTGTTGTTGATTCTGGCATTCTACTATAAGATAAATAAATGTAAGATTTAGTAACTAAATCTTTCAAATCATATAGAATATAAATTAAGTTTTGTAGGTAAATAAATCGTATCTCGCTTAATTAGGATTTCGAATTGGCTAAAAATGAGAGAAATTCACAAAGAGTACGAAAAATGATATAGGATTTGTAGATGTGAGAAGAACATGTAGACAATCATTATGACAACACATGAAAGAACTCTAGAGAGCCTTTTTACGGGTTTTGGAATGTCAGATAATCAAAAGTCATTTCTATTGAAATGAAGGGTGTATGTATAGGGTCTCCTGGTAAGTGATCACGTGTCTGGCATATGTGTGAGTCATGTGTCTGGCATGTGACCTCAGGTGAATTTTCAGAAATATATTTAATTGTCCAAAATGATGCCCAAATCGTCATATTCTTCTAGCCGTCAATCTAAATCTCTCAACCATTTCCAATGATGAGTTGTCTTTATAAGTCTTTTCAAGTCTTCATATACAAGGTACTATTACTCAACTCGTACTTCCCTTTTTTTTTCCTTTCTTTATTCAAATACCATATCGCCCAAATTCACCTTCGAAACTTAGGAGAATCTCGACATGACCCTAGGGGAAGGGTCAAGCTCTAGGGGGCGAACCCTAAGGTAGATGAACCATAGGGGGCGAACCTTGGGGGCCAATAAAATAACTCGGAAGTTCAAATCGAATCAAATCCATCAAAATAAGGCCTTAAACCACTGGCCCAATAGTATCTTCTTGGGTCATCTTAGCCCTCCACAGGCTCACCGAAAAGGTCATGACTGAAGTTACTATTGTTGGTAATTTAATTCCTTATATACAGACAAAATTTTCTCATATCTTTTAATGTGGGACTGAGATGTTACAAACTATCCTATTTAAATTTTTGACGTCCCCGTCAAAATCGATCACACACACGGTTCACAATTTTTGCCTCTCTAGTCATTGTGGGATAATACCGGCTGATTTCGTGTCCCCACCTCTAAACATCTCTCTTTCCATTGTGGGATAATATCACCAGTCTTCGTGTCCCCACCTCTGGCAACCCGAT
Organism: Panax stipuleanatus; assembly: GCA_020205555.1. Taxonomy (NCBI): domain Eukaryota; kingdom Viridiplantae; phylum Streptophyta; class Magnoliopsida; order Apiales; family Araliaceae; genus Panax; species Panax stipuleanatus. The sequence goes on along the minus strand of CM035118.1, from coordinate 142,521,279 downwards.
CGGATGACCCGATCCGAGCTTTTGAGAGTCGGCTCTTATACCATATGAAACAATTCGGGTCAAAAACTCAAGTCCGAATCGATTCAAATCCATCAAAATAAGGCCATAAACCTCTGACCCAATAGTATATTCCTGTGTCATCTTAGCCCACCACAGACTCACCTAAAAGATCTTGATTGAAGGTACTATTGTTAGTAATTTAATTCCTTATACACAGACAAATGTTTCCCATATCTTTCAATTTGGGACTATGGTGTTACAGCTACACCCTAGGTTGTACTTCCTTTAATTTACTTTCGTTTGTCTTTACCTTTCTTACTCAATTTTCATATCTTTCTCGTGATTCTTGACATTATAATCAACTCATCTTGTCGCGGAGGTTTCAAGGAAGAACATTCTTGAATCCTCATGGATTTCTTATCTCTTTCCTTGATTTTAATATTGTTGTTTTGTCATTATTTCGATCAAAGTCCGATCGATGTAACATTCAAAATTATGAAGAAATGTGCCTTTCTAGGTGGTCGAACCCTAGGGTGGATGAGGGCTCCCTTGTCTTTTTTGTTCTCCTTATGTTTGTTTTCTTTGTTTTGTTCTCGTTTCATTCCAATAGTTCAAACTACGTTCAATTAAGGAAGTTCATCAAAACTTTTGTCATGAGGTTGGACCACTTAGGGGTGGCCAAACCCTAGGAGCCCAGAATTCTAAGGCTATGTTTGTCAGTAAAGATTATATTTGTGATAGGAATATTAATCTCAAGTGTCTTATTTGTTTTCAAATTTAGACTTGGGACTATTAGTCTATGGATTATAAAATGGCTTCATAGTCTTTGAATAATAATTATAATCCCGAGATTATAATCTAGGATTAATAGTCTTGGGATTATAATCCTTGCAAACAAATATAACCTAAGACTATTATTCCTAGAATTATAATTCCGGGATTATAATTATAATCTCAAGACTATTAAGTCATTTTATAATCCATATACTAATATTTTCAAGTCTAAATTTAAAAACAAACAAGACACTTAAAATTAATATTCTCATCCAAAGTATAATTGTTGAAAACAAACATAACCTAAGTTTTCCCCATTTCCATTTATTTTCGATCTTATTTATTTATTTCTAACTGTCATTCAATTCTTTGAATCAGACAGGAGTCTTAATTTATACTTGGCCTCAGAAGTGGCAACTTCACTTTTACAATATGACTTTAATTATAAAATAACTTTTAACTTCACTCAAATTATAACATAATTATAATGTTCAATGGGCTTTAATTCTCAGTAGTATTTTTTTTTTTATAATTTTAGTTTATCATAGACTCACTAAAAAATTGTAATTAAATATATTAATGATAATAACTTAAATTCATAGATCTAAATATTCTAAATATTACGATATGATACCGAGTGATTACATTAATAGTAGTTGAATATATATTATTAAAAGACATGTACAATACCAGTCTTCTTTTTACTATATAACTTTTACTGTCTTAGAAGCCAATCGTTATTCTTTCTTTTTGTACTAAAGCATGTAGATTTTTTACTCTACAATATTGCATGCGCTGTTTGACAAAAATTTTTTTCCATTTAATACTCCCCCCACGCCCACTCCCTCCCCACGCACCCACCCACCCAAAAAAACAACAATTTTCACAAAAAAAAAAAAAAAAAAGAAGAAGCAAAAATCAAAAAATCATTGCAAAATTACAGACTTTAATATATAATTTTGTTCTTTTTTCAACCTATATTTAAATTTAATGGCATTAAGATAAATTATAGCGATTAAACTTAAGAATATTGTATTATTGTACACAAACATCAAAAGAAATGCGACTCGTTTTTGAGAATAAAATTAGCAACGAAAACATTACCTTCACATATTAAAAGCAGCCGAACAGTTTCAGACTTCAGTATCTAAACAGAGCAAAGCTACCCACCAGAAAGGCAGAGGACATTATAAAAGGCAAAGCATGGGACTTTGGAAACCTCCCCCTATTTAATGCTGAGCTGAAGAAGGAGAAGCCCATTCCCACACCAATGTTCCTTTCATTCCCTAACTATGGAAACTGTAATCAACTTCTTTTTTCTCTGACAAAAGGTTGCGCACGGTAAAAAAAGAAAAAGAAAAAAAAGTGCTAAACTTTGCATTTAAAACTCGAAGTCTCTGTGAAAAATCGTAGAGAGGGAGCTACCCAATTTTGCTAAGTGGAAAAACTCAACATGACCAAGAAAAGAGTTCAAACAAAGCAATAAAAAAAAAAAAATTACTAAATGGTATCTAAAGATAAGGATTATTCTATTACTGATGATATAAATTACTACATTAAAAACAAGTTCAATTTCACACCAAGAAAGGATACTGAACCCATTATTTATTCCTACAAAGCCGCCTTATTAGCTAAGGCCAAAAAAGAAAAAGGAAAAAAAAAATACTTCTTCCGATAATTTTCTACTTTTTCAATTCTGCACTTCTGCTACACAATTACAGCCTGGTTGAAGCTCTTATTTCTACTCTACTAGATTAGATTACACCCAACAGAACAAGGAGAAATCCTTTACAACATTATAGTCAAGATGAGAGAATCAGTAAGACCAGTCTTGAGGCAAAGCCATCTCAGGAGGAAGCTGGTAATGGACACTCCACTTCCTTCCTTGCATCAAACCTTTTCATGGAATCCCCAACTGAATACAGTGGATTTTCTTGTTTATTTCTTGCACCTGCCAAAAGATACATAATGACTTTAAATGTCAAAAAAAATAATAATCAAGTATTTGGTTAAAATGTCAAAAAACAATTGTTCTGTTCCAAAAAAATTCCAATTCTTTCTTCTGTTCTGATCAACAACAAACACTTTCAGTAGCTAAACAGAGCAGTCTATGTTCTGCAGGTCTAATTAACACCAGAAAAGGAGGGTAAAAACGAAGTAAAACTATATAGTTCTACTAAATACTAATAGACATCGGTAGAAGCCAGAGTTGGGACTTGGGATCCCTCCAATTAAAAGTCTAGCTCAAGAAGAAGACGCAGCAATGCCTTCGTTCTCTAAAATTGGAAACTGTAATGAACTTCTTTATTCCTCCTCACAATTCTAGATTTAATTATGTTCTTTCTTGGACTAAAAATAGTGCAGCACCAAACTTCACATTTTCAGTAAGTTGCACCAATTTCCCGCTCCCTTTTTCAAGCTTCAAAGAGCAACAAGAATTTACTTTCTCCCAAATGTTCTAAGTTGATATGCAGAAACTTCAAGTTCACAAATTCTTCAATAACTATGAATAATAGATAGATAATTTTTTTTTTTGTTGTTTCTCCTATATCCGGAAATTAATGCATTTCTCTTCCATGAAGTATATTGGCTGGCAGTAAGAGACAATAACTTATCCAGGGGTGGGAGAGATAATTGGCTAATTGTCATTTGGAATTTGGTTTGCTGTTTGCTTTACGATTCCTAGTTTGTTTTAAACCCGCACCTGAGGGTTAGTGATCCAAATAGCAAACTGTTTGTTTCTCCTAGTTTCTTCATGAAATATCACTTGACTTGAATTACTATATAGAATACGCATAGTGGCTAAGTAGTACAAATGTACAATTAGTAGCGTATACTCTGTAGTAGATCCTTAGCTCACATTAGGGGTACATTTGAGAACAATTAAAATTATCATTATAAATCCTTGTTTTAGAAATGTATCTCTAATAATAGATAGAAGTTATTCTTTTAATATTTTCATAATGGCCTTTTTTATTCATGCGAGAGTCCTTGTGAAATATATATAAAAAAAAGGACTTGTTACTAGATGCAATTAGTGGACCCAATTAAGCAACATCTGTTACTTAACCATACCAGGGACAACTCAACCTAACCAAATTGGAAAAGGATAGCAAGTTAGAAACAACCATTTCCACGCTATTACTCCTACTTTGGAAGGATATATAGTCAGTCTTCTACTCTTCTTTGTACTAATTTACCTTTTCCAGAACGAAAACATTTAAAAAATACTCCTTTCCACAAGAAAGAGTCCCAGTGTTTTGCAAATACTAACAAAGTATTCTTTTCAATATTTATCCTTAAAGTAAGGAGTAGTTAGTTAAATAGCAGTAACTTAATTCATGTGAAATTATGATGAAAATTTTGAGAACTCATTTTATACTACTATCCACGCATGCATGTAATGAACATTTGGCAGAAAACTCACAACTTATGTCTAGATTTAGTGAAGACCCAACGGAAGCCGAAGTTGATGGGAAAAAAATGAAGATAAAAATGAATTACATGTAGAACAGTAGAAGTGAGGTGTGTGTGTGTGTGTGTATATATATATATATAGCTTACCCTCTCTCCTGCGGCTGATGTGGTTGGGAATCGGGGTTGCGCTGCGAGGTATAAATACACCAGTTCCCCCGTACTCTCTTCCAAAACCAATTCCAGTAATTCTCCTGTTGAAACGGTAAAACCCGGTTCCCCATGACTCGGTTTTGTTGTCTGTGCAAAACCATCTTTCTAGCTTCTTTCAAGCTCTCAACCTGCAAAAAGCACTAGTAACACCATCTTCTAAGCAAAAGAAGGAATCAGTTACATTTCCAAATGTTCTCACCTGAGGCAGAACCGGGTTCAAAAATGGGTGCTTGTAAACCGGTTTTATACCGGTGACATTGTTTCCGATTCCGTACGCACTTACAACACCACCTTGCAGTACGGTAGTTGAACCGAGCTGAACCGCCGGTCTGAAGCACTAAAACCCCAAAAAGAAAAACTTAACACGAAACAAAGTCACAGCTGCCATGAAAAATATACTTGAAAATGCAGGGGAGAAAAAAGAGAGAGAAAGGTACGTACCTCTGGGACCAAATTTGGCGGAGGTTTAAGGACTGTTTGGGTGTGGTTATTTTGAAGCAAAGCATAAGCAGCGAAGCATGGAGTGAGGTCTTGATCAGTGTAGGAGGAGGGGCGGGAAGAGCAGAAATTTTGGTCAAAATTAGAGGGCATTATTATTTCGTCTTGTGGAAAGATATCAGAAGGAAGCCACATTTCTCCGTCATCCAAATTTGGAGGAAAATCCGCCATTTTTAGAGAGAGAAACGATAGAGTACTGATGCAGGGACTAATGACAAAATTGGGGGAAATTTCAACTTTTAAGGTGACCTGAGCGGATTTCGAAGAGAGAGAGAGAGAGAGAGGAGAAAAGGTGACTGGGAGAGCTTAATTTGGTTTATCAAACAGACGTTTCGAGTTTTAATAAAATCTCTCTCTAAAAAGAGGAGAGAGAAAGCAGTGTTGCGGTATGTTTCAGCCGTACGTGGTCACGTGACCACTCTGTAAAACGAGCTTCCTTCGGGCGAGCTAGCCGTGGTAATCGGCCCTCGTCTCCACGACTCGCCGGTATTGCTCCTTTAAGTTTTTGTCTTATCTGTACATCATCACGATTCACGCAATGTGTGTTTGTGTATGGCCAGTTTCTGGTTGAACGATTAAGAGTTTCTATTACCAAAATAACAGTAAAAAAGAGTGTCATCAAAAATTTACAAAAATATTTATTTTATGTGATTATGTAGGGTAACTAAAAATTTAATTTTTTTGTTACACTTTGTCTTATTTATAAGTCTTTGTGCGTACCAGCCCTAAGACTTGAAGCATAGTGAAAATTTTAAATTAGGCAATAAATCTTTTAATGAAATAATTTTCTGACTAGTTACTGCTAACTAACAATAAGAAAAGAGTTTAGTTTTAGAGTTGTGTTATAGAGGTTGGACTTGGGGCTACTGAAAAGGCTGATATGTCTCACCTGGGAAGAAATTGACTGAACGGTTACTATCCGCACCGCATGCAATACGAGTCTCAGACTTGTCCCGCAGCTCACACGTGTTAGCACGGTTTTCTTAGGCTCCTTATATATTTTCCCATAACTCCCAAATATTTATAATATGGAACTAAATTTTTACAGAATCAAGTAATTTTGGTGTAATTTGAATACACGTAAAAAATAGAGTTGTACAGAATTCAATAATTTATGTGCAACCCTTGTTTTTTTACGTGTATCCAAATTATATCAAAATTACTGAATTCTGTAAAAATTTCAACTCCAATAAATATAAATATTTTAGGAGTCAAAAAAAAAATTGACTGGTCGCTAGACCGATGACTTTAAAACGGTGCCCCTAGATTTATTCATTTTTTAAGGTTAATTTCAAAATTTTATTAATTTATTATAATAGTACTATTTTATTTATTTAAACGATATCCTTGTGAACTTATAAATTATTTTTTAAAATAATACGTCAAGTATAATTAGTAAATAATTCATTATATATGTGATGGTCCAATAGTTATAATAAACCACAATTATACACATCATTTTATTTTTATTTTTTATTGTCATTCTTAAGTCACCAAAACATTATTATTAAATGGTTACAAGTATAATTTTTTTTTCCTTCTACAGTGGTACTTTATATATATTTTTATATATAACTTACATTATTACAATTAAATTTTAAAGAAACATGTTACCCTACAATTTAAGATGAACATCAGAAGAAAGTCCAGAGGGTCATTAAAAAAAACTTACCTTCAATTGATTTTAACTTTTTGCTAAGAAGTAGACTCGAACTTCTTCTTACAATTAGGCTTCAAGTATGATAAGAAAAAAAAACGAGTGAACATGGTCTCTAGTCTTTTAGATATGATAAAAAATAATATTAACTTTTATATTTTTAGATATGAGAAGGGTTTCTAATCTACACTAAAGAGACTATTTTTCAAGTTTTTTCTTACGTTCTTTCGTTTAATTATTTTTCTTTTTTTTTTATGGAGTTTTATTTTTCCTAGTTTGATTTTTTTCAATCTATAGAGTATTTCTTCTCTTAATTTGAGATTTTCACATTATACGGAGTTTCTTTTATGATCTATCCGCGGAGGAGGTTTGATTGACATTAGTCGTCAAAAACAGATCTATTCAGATTTGGGTGTGAGATGATCACGACGACCTCTTTTTCTTTACTCGTGTTGAAGAACTATATATGTAATTTGTATATTTTCGCTATTTTTAAAAATATATATGTTCTCAAATTTCGAGTTTAAATCTAAAATGAGAGGAGATATCATCTCGACTCTAGTGTTTTTGTAATTCAATTTACTTATCGATCAATGAGAAATATTTTTTATTCTTATTTCATGTCTGTCAAAAAAAATGAAAAAATTAATAGTAATATTTCCACAAATAAAAGATATTTTAGAAGTTCACTGCCTTATTTATTATTCATGTTAAAGAAAATGGCTAAAACAAGTATTTTTATTCTCATACTTAAATGACAAAGTATGTATGAGATTCTTCTTACTCACAAAAAAGTAGAATTTCGGTTAAACTTTTTAAACCTAAAAATTTACACTTTTTGGCTTGACCTAATTCTCAGAGTATGATTTGGATCGCTTAAAAAATATAATTGGTGATTCTAATTATTATTTCTACTTATAATTAGTTAAAAAAAATAGTTTGTATTCGATAAAAAAAGAATACTTAAATTAGTAAAAACTAGAAAATATTTAGTATAAAAAAATTAATTATCACTTATTTTAAGTGTAAATTACTAAAAATGAATATTTGAAGAAGTAAAAATAGGTAATTAGTGAAATTACTAAAAGAAATAGAGATATATTAATAACAAACTTGGTCAAACTTGATAATCAAAATTTGACAAATATTCATAAACTCCAAACTTATAAAAAATAATTATAAACAATTTTAGAATTAAGTTACTAAATATTTTTATTTTTTAAAATTAACAATTTGACTAATTATAAACGATGCTAAAGACTCCTTTAATAACATTTGAATTTCACCCTAGTAATACAGTAGAGTACACCACTAGTCAAGTCTAGTAAAGTTGCTCAAAATAATAAGAGAACCAGATAGAAGTCCAGTTCTTCTTGTTGGAATGATACCCAAACTAAAAACAATTCCTTGATCAAACAAAGTACATTGGCAAATTGTCCACAACTCAACATCATCCTACATTTTCACCTTCGACCCACATTTACAAGTATGCTCTAAAGTTTGTAATTTCTGCACCAAAACTTAATTATTAAAATAACAAAACCACAATTGATGATCATATCTAATCTAATATATAAAGTCGGAGAACTTTGGCTCAGAACAAAATTTTGAAGTTTTTTAACATTTCAAAAAATGCCCTTCGACTTTTAAAGTAGTTTTTTAACTTTTAAAAAATGCCCGATCCAATCCGAACTTTCAAAAGTCGGGTTCTGATACCACATAAAACGTCAAATTCTGAATCCGGAACAAATCTCTAGTCAAATTCGAGTGTGAATCGAATCAAATCCATCCAAATAAGACCTTTAAATCATTGACCAATAATATCTTCTTGGGTCATTAAAGGTACTATTAGTAGTAACTTAATTTAAAATTTTTTCGATGTGAAATTGAGGTGTTACATTCTAAATGCACCCAAAACTTTGGGTATTTTAAGATTAAAATTTAGGGTACAAATCAGAGATGAGTCTATACTAGTACTAGTAGTAAATATACACCAATGGTATACGTTCCTTACCGTATACCACAAACCAGCAGATCACCCTCTTCCCCTGGCTTTCCTATACAAAATTAGAGGGTCAGCAGCCTGTGAACAGCAATTACTGGTCATATGAGGGCCGATCAATAGGTCCCGCCGGCGACCGGAACGCTATTGTAACGGCGTCGTTTACACAGCAGTGAAAGGGCACGGGCTTCCCTTGCGTCTTCGCATTCCTGCACTCCTCGCATATGGGTAGGGCTGGACTTTCAGACTCCACATAAGGATCTTCAGATTTTGGAGAAGAATACAAATTGGAATTTGAAATCATCGCCAAGTAATTCTCTCTTTGAATCTGCAAACGATCACTGAAGCTCTCATACTCCGGCGGCACAATCAGACCGGAATACGGCGAAACAAACCCGGGGAACTGTGGATTGTTGAGCTCCGACTGGTTTCGCCGGAGAAGAATCAACTTTCCAGGCGCCGGGGAAAAGTAATTTCCCGTCGAGTAATCATTGTACTCATAACTATTCTGTTTCGATTTTCGCCTTCGGTCTCTTCTTGATCGCTTTAACACTACAAGAATGACACAGTCCTTTTCGCGAGAGATTCGATCAAAGCTTACCCTACTGGTGATAAGGACTTTGGGGCGACTTTCGTGAGATAATTTTGGGTTCCTACGGTCGACGAGATATATCGACATCTGCTTCGGAGAAATTCCGATCTTTTGGCTTAGAATCGACTGAAACGTCTTGAGATCAAGGGACGGATAAATTCTAACAAGGCCAATGTTAATTTCGCGCTCCCCGTCGTAAAACAAGACATGGAACCACTTAGCGCCGTCCTCCTCCTCCTCCATCTTGACCGGCCAAATTACGGTGAAATTTGCCAATAAGATTATGGAACAATAAGAGATATATATTGCCAAGGAAAAGAGTAGGGGAAGGAGGTGTGTTGTTTTAGGGACCAGACAAGATTGCTAAGGCGGTGCGGGCAATTTTGGAATTTTATACTTCTACATACTTGGGCTTCAAGTATTTGTCAGATAGACACCGAGAAAGTTATACTTAAAATAACATTTATTTGTATTTTTATATTTTTATAAATTGTTTTTGTTTATATTTTTAAGTAAACAAGTATATGTTTGGTTGTGTGGTGCAATTAGATTGGCAAAAAATAAAAAATAGGTAAGGGTGGCATGCATAACAAAAATTGATTTTTAGTAGTATTAATTTCCTTTTATAAACTCCTTTATTTAATCACAAAGCTTGTAGGGGAAGAATGGAATAAAAAAAAATCACATTTGGTTGTTTCATTAGAATAGAATGAACCATTCTCATGCTTCTCAAATTTATAAATTTTATTCTTTAAGAGATGATAAGGCATAACTCATTAATTCTAGTCGGAATGAAATGAATTATTTTATTTTTTATTCGATTTTCTTCTCTATTCCACTCTTTAACCAATTTCATTTTTTCAACCCAGACGGGCCGGCCCGCATTAGAGTTTTCCTTTCCTTTAAAGTTTCTTTTGTCATATAAGTATGGTGCATGAGGCTTGTGGGATCTTCAAAACGGATTCTTCCCTATTAATTTCAAAACAAGAAATTTATTTGAGTTTTCTTTATTTCGCTTCTTCTTCTTCCTACTTTTTTTTCCGGTCTTCTAAAAATATCCTAGAATTGTTTTTTTATTATTTAATAAAATTCCCATTTAGAGGAATATCAGTACAAATACAAATAAATTTCACATAAAAATTAAGAAGTAATGTTTTCTATGCTCCTCATGAACATGTGCTTAATGAAGGCTAGTACGTACCAAATGAATAGATAGATATATGTTGAAATGGAGTAGTATTTTGTTATCAAAATTAATGTGACATAATTATTTGCAATCCAAGCATCTATAATTTGCATTTTCAACCCCCTCTCAAGGTTTTCGCATTGACCCGACACCCGAGTCGAGTCAAAAAATAATAATAATAATACAAACAAACAAAAAAAAAAAAGAAGGAAAAAAAGACTTGAAACTTCCAGTCAAAAACAGCATTGACCCGAGTTCATAAAAAGTAGCTACATAGATATACATATTTCTCCTAGAGATGGACCATGAAAAAAACCAAGCGCATCTTCAAGGATTCATATATAGCCTTCACTACCAAGAGACACATCCTTTATGATAATACCCTTCGCCTTCATCATCTTGCTTCATACTGTAAGTTGCCTTTTGCTATAATTTAAGCTGGCTGCCACAAATGGATATGTAACTCCCACCGGCCACCCTCAAGACCGATACCACTCAAAAAATAAAAGCATACTGGGGGAGGGAGCCAGTAGATCATTAGGTCTGTTGCCGATTGCTAAGTCGAAACATTCCTCCTGCTCGCTCCTTTACAGCTGTGCTCAGATGAACACTTCAAATTACTTCTTCACCAGGCAAGTACTTCACGTATCACGCCACCAACAAAAATAAGGTTACTCAAAATCTAAATGAAAGAAGGTGACTGCCATCTTTAATTGCATTGTATCTTAGTCGATATTAGCCATGCCCACTTCACCATTTGTTTAACAAACTGATAGAGAACGTACAATTAAACTCACACCCACACCCACACCCACCCACACCCACACCCACACAACCATAAGCACACTATCGCCACTCACACAAGGATTTGGGATATTTAGTTTTGAATGATCTGAAATTTGGCAGTGTAACATTATCAAACTAAAGAGTTCAAATTACCAAAGACATGGGGAAAAAAAAGACGTGTTACACAGTAAAATATGTCTAATATAAAAGCAGCAGGATCCAAGAAGGAAATGAATAATAGAGTAATGGTGCAAGTAAAAGGAAAGGCTTACTTTGGTGTAGAAAAATACTGTAGATTATTCTCATCCTACTAGTAACTTATTTGAACAATCCTTCAATTGCTCATATGCACACCCTATTTTGTGCCTTTCTTCAATAGTCATGTGGATATCCTCGAAATTCTGCAAGCACATAGGATAACGCATTGACATGTGTACTAAAACAGATCGGAAACAAGTGCCAGAAAGTATAAAGTATGCAAGCAAAAGAGAATTGTAGTAGTTATAAATCTCATGGAAATCAGATCACAGATCAAGTGAATTGATGATTAAAGACAACTGTAGAAAACCAGATGATCAAATATCCCAAGTTAGAAACATGTAATGAGACGAGAAAAATACAATAGGTTATACCATCTTGGCAAGATCATACAGCCCATTTAATAACCACTTTAGTTACCACATTTTTGGTTTTACTTTCATTTTGTTTGAAGTGATAACACAAAATGTTGTTCAGTAACTGTTTTGCAGCTTTGCTTCTTCAAATTGGAAGCACAAAAAAAAAGTGCAAGCACAAAAGTCGTGCTTTTTCAATATTGGCACCATGAATTGTGATCCCAACCTAAATGAAGACTAGCAAACGAACTCTCTCGACAAAAAATAAAATAAAAAAATTACTTGAAACATATAGAAGACCAGAAATTCATTTCAAACACAAATAATAAAAAGTCAACTTTGTTCATACTCCCTACGTTTCACAAAAATAGACCCATTACCAAAAACATTTGTTCCAAAAAAGAATCCCATTCATTGAATGTTAGTATAAATTGACAATCTCCTCAAGTTTACCATCACATTTTCGTTACCATGCCATTATTAAACACTCAATAAATTAGGGACAAACATGGAACAAAAATATTTGGACTCTTTTTTGTGGAAAGGAGGTAGAGTTATGGTTTTTGAATTTATTTTTTAGCATAAATGAAATTTAAACAATGATAATAAAGATTTGAAAGGGACTTAACAATATAAATACATATCTTAATATGGCTTTTTAACCTCGACAGATGGTAGGACACCACAAAGTGAATAAGAAAATAACTGTGTTTGAGAAATTAGGGTTCAGATTACCTTCACTGCAAGTATTTTCTGTAATATATGCTCAATCTCTGCCTTGCACAGCAACAGATTTTGTTTTATTTTAATGTCCGCATATATCAGTTGGAGGATGGAAACGATTGCACCGATACTGCTAGAATATCCAGTGGCATACTGGGTACATCGATGATCAAAACATGATGAACTCTCTTCACATACTAATGTTCCCATCATGTTCAACACAAGATTTAGAAGTCTGTCGCTCCGATAAAACAAGAACAGGCAAGGTAGGAGATAATAACGAATTCTGCTTGTACGACTGAAGACGGTGGACTCATCATCATCTTGTGGAATGCACTATGTATATAGTCATAAAAATCAATAGATGTTAGCAATTGTCCAACAAGAAAAGCAACAATCTGCATAAGAAACAAAATCCACAAACAATATATTGAGACAACTAAGATTAGTTAAAAATGAGAAACTGTGTAGGCATGAATCAAAGAGAGACAATAAAAGTTTTTTTTTTAATAATAAAATACTTACAGAGACAATATCAATTAAGTATCCTGGAATATAACTACAAAGGTTGATGACACTCTGTTCAGAAAGTCTTGTCGGTTTGGAGTCTAGTGTGACGAGCATTCTGAGCAATGCACAGATGTTGTCCAAAGGTGGTTTGAGTGACTGAAAATCAAAACAAAGTTCTATAAGATAAACATTTTTACTGGTTACTTTGCCCAAAAAAAGAAAGAAAAGAAAAACGTGAGCATTTCCGCAGGTAAAATTTATGTGGACCAATGAACCATCAATGATGGAAAAAACTCAATACATATGGTACATATAATTTCTATTCCTTTCAACCAGTCATAACCAGGGGCGGATGTACCTGGGGGGCAGCATTGGAGCAGGGGCAGAAATATAAGTTAATTCATTATTTTGTTTGAATATAGAAAAAAAAATTGGTTTGAACTTTTGAGCATTTGGGGAATCATTCAAATTGAACTATGGCAAGTAACCGAAATAATTTTTTAAATTGTATCTAAATGTTTTTTATTTTGAAATTACTTTTTTAGTTTGGATTATGAATATTTATTTGTTGTATATTATAGAATTCTATTTATGTTGCATAAAATAATTGTTTGTTTGGGATTGTTGTATACTTGTATTTTGATTAATTTAGGCATTCATGACATGTGGTCAAAATTTAAACGTTCAAAAAATGAATCATGAACATCACAAAAAAATTAGTTAAAATCCGCCTCTGCTGGAAAAAATTCTTGGATCCTCCCCTGCTCATAACAAATTATATGTATGTATGTATATATATATATATATATATATATATATATATATTAGAAGTAATTCAACTCGAATATTTATGGAACTAGACGAGGAAGGTTTAGCCAGCTCACTATCTGATCCACAACAACTTTTTCAAGCATCTGAAAAACAAGATAATCATCACCGATTTGCGGTAGGAAAGAGCAAACAACACTGGTGATTGACTTAAAAGTTCCAAAATTTGATGTCCCATCATCCTCCATTATAGGATAACTCTTTTCTGCAAAACAGTACCCTCTCCAGGTTATGAATATTAACTTTTCATCAACCATATATATGTTGAGAAGCCAAAAGGTTCAAGTTAAAACATGATAAAGACTAGTGATATAATAAACAGGAAGTGACATGTTGCTTGACTCTGGAGAATTTTTGAAAATTCAACTACAGTCAACAGCTCTAACTCTAACCCCAATCGTCTTATACACGTATCACAGAAAATAAATTATCAAGTCAGCTTCCAAAGGAAAGTCAGGGCTTATTTATTCAAACCTTTTAGCGGAATGGGGGGTTATGAGAAGGAAGGAGTAATTTACCAGCAGCATATAAATTCTCGTAATCCCACTTAAGGATTTTCTTTCAAACTTATTAAATATTTTGAACTTCAATTTTATTAACAATACTCTTTTCAAGTTTTAGTAACCAAATTATTGTGAACACTTACAAAGGACTAAAAGCTACAATATTGCACACAGAATGTACCAGCAGATATAGAGAAAAATATAGCAAGTACTTGGAATGTCATTTAAATTTGGCATTGATAATGTTCCCATGGCAACAAGGAGTATACCACTGAAGAGTATCAACCCCTACATTCCTATATCCTACCAAGAAATTTACACTTGAAAGGAGAGGATAAAGGAAGGAAACGAAACTACCATTGTATGGGCCTAACAAACTTCACCTACAGTACTCGAACTTCATAGGTAATCAATTACGGACCTAACATATGCAGAAGATAAATATCCTTCCTAAGAGAGTAATACAAAATTTAACAAGTCAACAGCCAGTAAGTATGAAAGCACAGACATAAGCAATAAGAAGTAATCATCCACATATTTAGTAAAGTACTAATCAGAACGAGGATATTGCCTTCTGGTCCCACTAAACTTAAAAATAAAAACTCTAGTAACATTAAACTCATGTAACCACAAGAAAAACAACTGATAGCTACTAGTTGCTACCAAAAGTAGGATGGTTATAAAAGAAATTATCTGCAGAGGTACCAGGAAAAATTTTGTATCGCGAGAGTAGAGTGATGAAGAAACTAATATGGTCTGCAATCTGAATACGTCCAGCTTTATAGGCTGAATGCAGAACTTCTACAATCCGAAACAATAAAAATGGCTCTAAATTAGGACCTGCAGTGATTTGGGAAAAAAAGGTATCAGCATAAAAAAAGTAGAACATCATTCTTTAATCAATTCACCAGCAATTTTATAAAGATATGATTAGAAAGAAGCATCTCCCCTACTTACGATCCTAGGGTATCAGGTCTGCAGTTTCATGGCAAACAATATGTATCCAAGGTGTAATTAACTCATTGCAACTTTACATATACTGACGTTAAAGTTGGAAAGGGTTTCATCCAACTCCAAAAACTTATATAATTTTTGTTTGAATACACAACAGACATTTTGCTTATTATTCATGAGTCAAAACACATAAATAAATATTTTTCCTAAGAACAATTTTCTATGCATTAAAGATCCCAGAGTTAAGCTATTATTCTTAATGAAACAAAGGAGATCAGCTTACTTCTTAAAACATGGAAGTACCTTGATATATTTAAGCCAAACCAAATGAGCACGCTAACTAAATTACTTGAAAGAAATTGAGCTACTACGATGTACCACTCTTTTATGAGGTATGAGATGCCATTCAAAAAGGAAGTTATGGCACTGTTTTACTAATTATATATAATGTTATTTCTAAAAGCGATAGGTAAAGAAGATCATATAGAAGAGAGAAAAGGAGAAACTACAGCCTGGAACGAGAGGGAGTTCTCCAAAATGAAGCCATCCCACTCTTTGATGTTAATACTGACAATTAATCAAATTTCTCAAGGAAAAATAAGGTACATATCCAAGCAAGGAATCTGAATATTGCATCAAGGTAATAAAAAAATAATTCTCAAGGAATTTGAACCAATAAACGTTTAAGTACTCACATAAGCAACAAGAAGTTAATGACTGAAGAATGAGCGAGTCCAAGAAAGAGAAATAATAAAGGCAACACACAGAAAGTTCCTGGATATCTCTGGTGAGCCTCATGAAAGGACCGTAGCATACAGTTGCTGCAAAACAAGAAAGTATAACACCAAACATAACTAACAAGGTTAATATGTGATCGACTTGAATGGAAGGAAAAAAATACAGAAATTTAATTTTACAATCATGTAGGCTTGCACTGTAAAATTCTCTGAATGTATACTGAATGTTATCATATTCCTGCGATAGGGAAGAGTTCATCAAAGCAGTCTGTCCCAGGTGAAGTTGAAGAAGCAACACAGCCTGCAATGAGACGTAAATTTTAGGGAAGAAAAATAATCTCATGATTTGAGAAAGGAATGGAAAATTAAAGATCTATGAGGACGTCAAGATGCAAACTTGTTAGCAATTATTGGATCACACTACGCACACGATTATAAAGAAAATCACACAACACAACAGATTTACGTGGTTCCCCAATTTGGGTAGTCCACAGGAGAGGCGTTCCTTTTCTTATTCAGAATGAGTCCGTTACATAGAGTTCTATAATAGGCATTATTTATACCCAACAATCCTATTCTAACCCTATAACATATTATGGTATGTTATCTCCATAATATCCCCGACTTAAATCCAAGTTGCATCAAGAAAAACAACTTCAGCCGTGCCTTTCTCTCTCCAGATCGCGCCTCCCTCGCCCCGGCTGGGATTTCCTGCCTTATTGCTCCGCCCCAGCGGGGTTGCCCACTGTTACCAGTGTTGACACCCGCCCCAGCGGGTGACTCACCCATTCTTACCCCGCCCCGGCAAGGTGTTATGAGTCACCGTCCAACAAACTCCACCTTGACGAATAACCTCGCCCATTCAGGAGTTTAAGACACTTGTTCCACTCAAATTCGGGGCGGTGTTTCCTCCTACTAACATTCGGAGACATTAACCAAGTCCAAGCAATGCTTGAACTTGTC
This sequence comes from Panax stipuleanatus, assembly GCA_020205555.1. Lineage (NCBI taxonomy): Eukaryota > Viridiplantae > Streptophyta > Magnoliopsida > Apiales > Araliaceae > Panax > Panax stipuleanatus. The sequence continues at coordinate 142,504,325 of CM035118.1, read as the reverse complement.
CGCGGTCACAGTCTTTGTCAACATGTCAGCTGCATTTTCAGAAAGTGTGCACCTTTTCCAGTATCACATCACCCATAGCAATTAATTCTCTCACCTTGTGATACCTTACATTAATATGCTTGGTCCTCGCGTGATATACCTGATGCTTTGCCAAGTAAATGGCACTCTGACTATCGCAAAACAACTGTACTCCACCTTGATCTATGCCAAGCTCCGTCACAAAACCCTTTAGCCACAATGCTTCTTTCCCAGCCTCAGCCAAAGCCATATACTCAGATTCAGTAGTCGATAGAGCTACTAGAGATTGTACCATGGATCTCCAACAAATCGGTCCACCTGCTAAAGTGAACATATACCCTGTTGTAGACCTCAAGTCATCCAACCTTCCAGCGTAATCCGCATCTACATACCCCACCACTGATATCCGATCTTGCCTTAAAAACATAATTCATGATCCGCAGTACCCTTCAGATATCTGAATATCCACTTTACCGCTTTCCAGTGTTCTCTTCCTGGATTTCCCATGAACTTACTCACTGTGCTGACTGCATGTGCCAAATCCGATTTTGTACATACCATCGCATACATCAAACAACCAACTGCACTCAGTATAAGGCACCTTTGACATATCCCGAATCTCTTCAGCCTTTTCCAAACACTGTGCTGTAGACAATCTGAAATGACTCGCCAATGAAGTGCTGACCTGTTTAGCATTAGCCATACTAAACCTCTCCAACACTTTCCTCACATAAGTCTTTTGGGACAACCACAGTTTCCCCGCTGACCTATCCCTGCTAATTTCATTCCAAGTATTTTCTTCGCAGCAGCCCAAGTCCTTCATGTCAAACTCCTTTCCCAACAAAGTCTTCAACTTGTTGATTTCACCCATACTTTTCGCAACAATTAGCATATCATCTACGTATAGTAACAGAAAAATATGAGAATCATCCTCAAGACTTTTAACATAAACGCAACAATCATACTCACACCTTGTGAACCCAATCCGGATCATAAAAGAATCAAATTTCTTATACCATTGTCGTGGAGACTGTTTCAGCCCATATAATGACTTTTTCAACCTGCAAAACATGTGCTCAGTCTCCGGCTGCTTGAACCCCTCAGGCTGCTCCATGTATATAACCTCCTCCAAATCACCATGGAGAAAAGCTGTCTTCACATCGAGCTGCTCTAATTCCAAATCATAGCTAGCCACAAATGCCAGTATAATCCTGATTGAAGTATGCCTCACTACTGGAGAAAAAACTTCATCGTAGTCAATCCCCTTCCTCTGTGAATATCCTTTTGCCACTAACCGAGTCTTGAGTCTTTCCTTTTCCTTTTCTACTACAGCTTCCTTTTTCTTGTATACCCACTTGCACCCCACTGGTTTCATTCCCTCAGGCAATTCTTTCAATTCCTAAGTCTTGTTCTTCTTCAAAGATTCCATCTCTTCCACCATGGCTTCCATCCATCTGTCCCTTTCAGGACTAGTAATTGCCTCCTGAAAAGTAAACGGGTCCCCACTAGTGGTAGAGAGTGCATATGCAACCATATCATCAAATCTGTACCTCTCCGGTGGTCTGATAGTGCGTCTGGGTCTCCTTGCGGCTATGCTCTCCTGCTGTTGCTGATCAACCTGTTCTTCTAGCGGTGGATTGCTAGTATCAGAACTTTCTAGCTCAACCTGTATGTCCTACTGCTGTCTGCTGGTGTCTTCCCCAGCTGTGTTTTTCTGAACTTCTTGATGAGCTTTAACCATAGAAGCTTCGTCAAAAACAACGTCCCTACTGATCACCACCTTCTTTGCTTTCGGATCCCAAAGCTTGTACCCTTTCACACCCTTCTTATACACAAGAAAGATACACTGTTTGGACTTCGGATCAGGCTTGGACCTCTCATCACCGGGAACATGTACGTAGGCTGGACAACCAATAATCTTCATACCAGTATAGTCTACCTCTTTGTCTGTCCACACCTCTTGTGCTACCTTATTATCCAGAGCAGTACTCGGCGACCTGTTTATGATGTAAACTGCCATACTCACTGCCTCTGTCCAGAAATCCTTTGAAAGTCCTGCATTCAACCTGATGCACCGTGCCCTCTCCGCTATAGCTTCTGTTCATTCTTTCTGCCACCCCATTCTGCTGTGGTGTCTTTGTTACAGTCCAGTGTCTCTAAATCCCATGTTCTTCACAAAACTTCACAAACGGCTCATACTTGTACTCCGTTTCATTGTCTGATCTGAGACACTTTAATTTCTTTCCTATTTGGTTTTCCACTTCAGCTTTCCACACCTTGAATTTCTCAAAAACTTCAGACTTGTGTCGCATGAAGTACACCCAAACCTTCCTCGAATAATCATCGACAAAAATCAAGAAATACAGTGATTCTGCTTTTGAAGCTACCCTCACTGGTCCCCAAACATCAGTATGAACATAATCAAGTATCCCCTTAGTTTTGTTCGCCGCACGCTTAAACGACACCTTACACTGTTTTCCCAAAACACAAAACTTGCAGAAATCAAGCTTGCACGATTTCACCCCTTTCAACAGATTTCTTCTGTGTAATTCCAGCATCCCACGTTCCCCCATATGCCCCAACCGCATATTCCATAACGAAGTATCATCAGTATCATCAGCTGTAGTGGCTGCAGCTCCACCTACAACTGTGCTCCCTATCAAACGATAGATATTTCCATTTACCTTCGAACCTTTTATAATCACTAGCGCACCACTTGTCACTCTCATGGCTCCACCACCTGTTTTATACTCACAGCCATTAGAGTCTAGGGTTCCCAATGAAACTAGGTTCTTCCTCAATCCTGGTATGTGCCTCACCTCAGACAGAGTTCTCACGACACCATCAAACATCTTGATCTTCACTGTGCCAATTCCAATGATATTGCACGAAGCATCGTTACCCATCAAAACGGTACCACAATCCACAGATTTATGTGTCGAACCATTCCCTGTTAAGTGACATGTGAAACGAACATGCTGAATCCAGAATCTAAGAATCTGCCACGTCTGTGTTTGTTGAAACTGACAACATATCTCCATCATCCGATGTCTTTTCCACAACGTTTGCTGATTTTGTTGATTCTGCCTTCTTTCCAGTCTTCATTCCATCATCCTTATTCATCGGACAGTCTTTCTTGAAGTGACCTGTCTCGCGACATTTATAACATATATACTCCCTATGACTAGGAGTTTTTCCTCTAGATTTAGATTTCCCATGGGTTCCTGATTTCCCCCTTTCCGTTTTTCTGCCACGTTGCTCTCCCCCTTTTACCATCAGCCCTTCACCCGAAACATCCTCGGTCTGAAGCCTTCGCTGATTAAACATCAGAAGAGCGGATGTGACTTCCTCCAATTTCAGAGTCTCTTTCCCCCATAGGAGAGTTGTAACAAGATTCTCCATGGAACCCGGCAAGGAACACAGTAACATCAACGCTTGGTCTTCCTCTTCAAACTTCACCTCAATCCTAATTAAATCACTGATAATTTGATTGAACGTGTGAATATGTTGAATGAGTTCTGAACCTTCACTCATCTTCAACCCAAATAACTTCTGTTTCAGAAACAGCTTGTTTGTCAGAGACTTAGACATATACCTGGATTCGAGTTTACTCCATACTCCCGATGGCGATTCATCACCGATCACGTGATACATAACCTCGTCTGTAAGACACACACGAATTGTACTCACCGCCTTTGCTTCGAGTTCCTCCCAGTTTTCCGCTGTCATAGCCTCTGGCTTCTTTTTCAACGCCTTCACCAATCCCTGTTGTACCAACAGATCTTTGACCCTCTGTTGCCATAACCCGAAATTCCCTGTTCCATCAAACTTCATCACGTCGAACTTTGAAACGGACGAACTTGATGCCATCGTTCTTCGCGTTCAATCTAACCAGATCTAACCTAGCTTTGATACCAATTTGTTAGAATTATTGGATCACACACACACACACGATTATAGAGAAAATCACACAACACAACAGATTTACGTGGTTCCCCAATTTGGGTAGTCTACGGGAGAGGCGTTCCTTTTCTTATTCAGAATGAGTCCGTTACATAGAGTTCTACAATAGGCATTATTTATACCCAACAATCCTATTCCAACCCTATAACATATTATGGTATGTTATCCCCATAATATCCCCGACTTAAATCCAAGTTGCATCAGGAAAAACAACTTCAGCCGTGCCTTTCTCTCTCCAGATCGCGCCTCCCCGCCCCGGCGGGGATTTCCTGCTTTATTGCGCCTCCCCAGCGGGGCTGCCCACTGTTACCAGTGTTGACACCCACCCCAGCGGGTGACTCACCCATTCTTGCCCCGCCCCGGCGGGTGTTATGAGTCACTGTCCAACAAAACATTATCATCTCCCAACATTAATTTGATTATAGACGAGATGTCCAAATACTAGAGAACTTACCTTGGATGATACTGGGTGCTTATCACCTAAAAGGATCAGCAGTAAAGGAAGCTCTCTTAGCCACGTTATCTGGTAGTCCAATATTTCAGGATCACTTGTTTGCAGGTACATCCAGCCATTTTCCTGTCATAAAGAATTCTTGTATTAGGAGAAAAAAAAATTAGGCTACTCTTATAAGCAAAGGAAAAAAAAGAGTGACAGGGAAGATTCAATTGAGACACAGATGTGCACTTGAAGTGGAAGTTTTTCTACTCCAGTGGGTTGGGCCCTTCCACAGAAGGCTCCAGAATGTGCCAGTGTGGCCATTAACGCCTTTCGCTACCCACATGAAAGAAGTCATTTTAGCCTTCTTCGACCAGGATTTCTTTCACACCTATTGTATTTAAGCTCAGTCTTCTTGACCGTTTACAAATCAAAACGCAAGCAGTGATGTACCTTACGCCCCCCTTTATTTCCAACATAATATGATTACCAGGGTGGCTGGGAGTAGGACAACTCATAATCACCGCGAAAAAAATTCCACGTCAGAGGAACAAGAGAGACCAACATGTTTGTATTAAAAAAGAAAAGGAACAATAATATGCCTTCCCTCAACCCCTCAACAAGGAAATTTGAAACACACTACTAAAGTGAAAAATGAAAAGTGAAAAGGCAATTTAAAATTTCACGTAAATGTTAATCACTTGTGAAAAAATAAATCTGGAAGTGTGAAACCAAAAAACTTACGGGGTCTAGCAAATCTTCTATTGCAGAAATGCAAGCCAATTTTAGTGAGGATTCTGGATTACAACTCTTGAATACCTTAGTAAAAGCCTGCAATGGAAGTGCCAATAAAGTACAATCATCATTCACGGATTTCAATTATACTAGGAGATGAATATCAGAATATTCAAACCAAAAGGAACATAACGTGTATGAACAGATAAAACAGTAAATGACTTGGGAAAGAAATGCAAGGACATGACCTTGGTAATTAATTAAAAAAGTAGGAATAAGTCACAAACCTGAAGAATACGAGATCTCCAACTACCAGAAACCTGTTTTAAAAGCTTTGGTACGAAAGGAATAAGTGAAACTGAGTGCTTGTCATGAAATGCTTTACCTGATTGCAAGCTGCCACACATCTGCAACATAAGAGATATACCAAGTCATATTATGCGAATGTAAGTAAAACATGCCACCTTAAACACGAAATTCAAATTTTTCAAGAAACTTCAACTGTATGACCATAGAATATGACCCTATGAGTAGATCACAAAAGTAGCGTGGTATATTCTCAAAGTTTTATCTGTCTCATTGTGGACCCCTAAAAATGAACTAGACATGTGGCATCAAGATTCGGTGACATGTGACAGCAAGATATGGCAACACTGCCAACACATGACACTCATTTAAGTCAAATATAACTTAGGCTTAGAATTGGGTATGAGAAGCCCGACACAGATCCATGACTGCTATCTCTTTCCAATTGAGCCTATGAAACAGAAATTTCCATAAGTAGTAAGAAGATACATATCTAGAAGCATACCTTTTCAGATAGCGCACTTTCAATGAATTCAAGAAATTTTTCCAGCAAAGCAGAGGAATGGTATATCCAGTCACTTGAGCACAAAAAGATTTTAGAAATTATGATATTCAAGATGAAATACCTATCATCTTCCTGCAAAGCATACAAAGAATCAAGTGAAAGCAATAAACTTAACAACCGAGTCAAATAAGTTTTAACATACAGAGAATGAAGACAAATGTCTGGAAGCAGAAAACTACATTATATAAATGAATGGGTTTATGGATCAAATGGTTATTTTAGATAGAAATTTTTGTAAACATAATAAAAGAGAAAATAATTCTATAACATATAATATCAGCATTCAAAGGTCTCAATCTGATGAAAACTGAAAGTACATAAGACCTCCACGAACAAGTAAATCCATGTTAGGGTTAGGCTTGAACATGTTCAAGGCTAAATATAAGACGACATGCCGTGTTCAGATGAAGGATGCTCAAGCTTGTTTCGAGAACAAATTATCTCGAAAATGATTTTAAATATCTAATTGAATATTAGACAAGTTCAGTCTGGAATTGAAAGCGTGAAGAGCTCCAAATCAAGATTAGAACAGGTTCATCCATTTAACAGAACCAATAGCATCATTAATAGCTCCAAAGCATTTTACTTCTGTAAAAAGGAGCCTCTTCAAAAATAAATAAATAAATAAAATCGAAGAAATATCAAACCATATTCTAAGCAACTTTACTTGCTAAAAACATAAAGTTGGGCAGCATAGATCAATCACTCTCCCCATAATACAGTTTCTAGAAGAGGGAATAAAATAAATGATCTCAAATTCGACAAATGTGCTTCTGAAAAAGCAACTTTCTGCAGAGATATTTTGTTATTCTCTGTACTCTATATCCACTACTGAGTATTGACTTAACATATCTCAGCATCATGCAACAGCCAAAACTGACCATAGTTGCCTTCGTATTCCAAGAATACAAAGTTCTAACTATGGTATAAGCACAAATAGGTGATGTCCATCAACTTCTCATAGAGTTATCTAATCAGCTACATGCTAACCTAAGTGCCTAGGGATTAAAGCACTCAAAAAATATGAACATACAACAGAGAGGAAAAGCAAAATGGTGTCTAACCTAAGGTTCATATCATGGTTCAAAGTTGCGGTAGCAGGCTAGCAGCTTATGTTTTGAAAGGTCATTTTTGGACATAATATCGGTTTCGATATCGATTTCGGGCAATACGCACCGTTATGCTAGTTGGGAACTTCAATTTTTTTTAATAATTATGAAAAAATTCTAAATCATAAGAACAACAATGGATCAATTAAGTTCATAAAAAAAGTACCTAGTACACATATCTCTGCCCAAATGATAAAATAGGACATCTCGCAGACGTGTCTAATACTACATTGCATAAAGATTGAATGGTAAATTCTTAAGATATTTTCAAGTTATACTTAACTAGGTACTATATAGGTTCAATTTTTTCTCCTTAATATGTACAAAATATATTCTTTTTTATTTCTAAGTAAAATGACTACAATTTTTTTTAAGCTCTAGTTAGCTGTGATACTATATTGTATGCATAATTCTTTTGCTAAGTAGTTTAAGTATAATTTATAAGTTGTAGTTAACTTGAACACTAGTTCTATTTTACTTTACTTTTTTTTAATACCAATTTAGGAACTAGTTAAAATATATTAAATATAATTTATTTATTTTTTGTGTGTTGGGCGTTTCTCCCCTTTACGCGGAAATTTCTCCGCTGTTTAGTCCAAAACCACTCCGCTACGCCAAAATTTTGCCCAAACACACCCTTTACATGAATAATCACCAATTTTCCAACTTGTATCAAGGCTGCGGTTTTGCAAGGACCGAAACCGCCCCGATACGCCGAAAAATCGACTGATATACTGAAATTTTGAATATGTTCCATATAGACATATCATCATTATCTAAATGTGCTCTTTACACTATTACTTTTGAGTTTCTATAAATAAATTAATAAACAGATAAATAACGTAATGTAGAATACATGTAAGGTAGAAAAGAAGGTAGTCAACGTATAATGGAAGAAAGACAAATAATTTAATGAAAAGATTTAAATTTTTAATTCACTTTTATAACTGAGTTGGAATAAACTGTGTAGTTACTGCAGTATAAATATCAATAATCAACAGTGTTAACGCCTGATTTTGTACGCCTGACGAAATCACCAAAAAGGCAAGCCAAAACAGCGCCAACGGTTGATTGTATTGTTGTGAAATCAATCTCACGAAATACATTCACATAAATATAAACAAAGAGATATAAAATATGAACACAAGAATTTACGTGAAAACCCAATTGAGAAAAAACCACGGAGAGAGAGAAATCCACTATAATAATGAGAAGAGTACAAATTGTGTATTGTATGATATATTCTTATCTATATTATCCTCCTAACCCTTGCTTTTATTTATATAAGTCTTGTCTGCCCAAATCCAACTAGGAGTAGGAGTCCTCTTCAGAATCACCTTATAACTGCAATTAATGAATGATCGCTTCCTTCCCAAGTTAGATCTCCTTATCCCACCAAATAAGGAAACACAATCTTACCCTAATAAGGACCCTCCCACTATTTGAGCAAATAGATAATAGACGTATATGGGCCAACATTAAATCTGGTCCATTAAATAGATTGGGCTACACCATAGGTCAGACCCAAATAATCACATTCCAACAAATAGTATATAGAATAATACTCTTGAGGGGATTACATTAAATACTTAAAAAGACTCAAAATTCTAATATTATTTGGGAACAATAAAAGTACTAAACGACTAAAAAACCCTAACCAAATAATAATGTTTCCTAATAATATAATATCCTAAATCCTCACTAGTAAATATAATGAATAATGACATACATTAATTTTTCCCAAATTAAACAAAATAAAATTTTCAAAAAACAAATGTAAATTTCCTTTGGACTTGTAGTTCCCATCATGTTTCTTCCCAAAGGAAAAGTCATCACTTTATCAAAATGAATATTTTGTGTGAACAAATATTTTCTAAAGTACTATTGGTGTATTAGTCCATTTGGGAAATAGAATACTGTAAATTTTTTACCCACTTTGATAAGCACAACATTATAAAATTCTAGCAGTTAAATGCTTATATAAATCTCTTTAGCTTATGCTTCCATATAATTAGAAACAAGCTACCAATATGTGTCATACTCTAAAATTTCCATGCCAACTTGACAGATTGGAAGGTCATGAAAGACCTAAGAGACAATGATAGAACAAAAGGTTGCTAGGAGATTAAACGTATAAGATCAGCTTGAATAATATATATATATATGTGTGTGTGTGTGTATACACACATTTCTACGCAATTTTCGATTGGAAACACTCTAATGGCCCAAATTGTATACTGATCGTACCTTTTTTGAGAGATGGTGTGTAGGGTTGAGAGGGAACACATCCCATAATTTCTTTAGGAAAACAGGCGAGATATTTTGACCCCAAAGAGTTGCATCCGTACTTGAATAAGAAGGTAGAGAAACTCGCAACTCTTGTTGACTCTCGTCAATCCCATAAACAAAGAACTTGATTACAAGATCTATACTCTGAAGTACAGATAGCATACAATCAAACGATTGAGCATCTAGTTGTGGCATACTATGGCCCAAAGGTATAAAATCCTGGAAGCAACCAACTAGAATAGGCAAAAGGACTTTGAGTTTCTTCATGATGGTAGAGAACCCTGCAAAAATAAAAACACCAAGGCATGAAAGCGTGAAAAAATATTATTTCAATCCCAAGGAATTGAAAAGAACGGAGACACAGAAAGAAAAAGGAATGAGAGACAGAAAACAAGAAGTTGAAAGGTCACCACAATATCACTCCTGTTTAATGGAATGAGTAACTCCATTACGATTTTATTTGTTAATAAGGAGGAGAAAAACAGAACTTTCTCTTTCTCATTACCAGTGGGTGAATCACACTGTGATCCACAACTCACCTCCAAGCCATTCCCTTCACTTACTATATACTACCAAGTACCAACCATGCACCATCAATCTTACAACAATTAGCATCCGCCGATGACTGCTGAGTATGTTCCTCATTTACGGGATGATATGTGCCATTTGAGATTTTTGTAGCTGTAACGCATGGTAATGGTATTACAGAGATGTATTCATCCCCATAGTGGGAAAACATGGTGGAGCAGCTACTAGTGAAAGAATGGCTGTATTGAGGTCAGACATATTCTTTTCTATTAATTACCATGAACACACCCTAACCCCTGTCCTGAAAATTTTCCACTGAATTCAACACTTTCTCCTCGTTCAAGTAAATAGAAGAAACACGAATATAGCCAGAACCTGCTGATAGCTATATATGAAAACAACAGCGGGAGTTGACGAAACGTTCCTAAATTTTAAATAATTAAAAATAATGTCAACTCGAAATGAAAAAAATTCTAACCAGCAGTACCTTAAAGACCTTTGAATGCTAACATCTATAAATTAGACATCTTTATTTTATTTTATGGCAATTGGCACTAGCTGAAACACAATGCAAAGCACCATAATTCGACACAGATGATTCAACTAAGATCCGTAACCTTCATCACTCGATTCTTATTTTTACGCTTCCTAAATTTCCTTAATTCCATTTTCAAAGGTTATCCGCTATCATTTGTTCCCTGCTTTATCTTCTCTCTCTAATGGTAGGTTTGGTAATAGAGAAATGTGGAAGCATGTATTAGGGAGGATGGATAAGGCCTTATTTGGTTGGAGAGAAAATACAGGAAGGAAAAAGGGTTTTCACAGCTGTTACAGTTTATCCCGTCAACTCATAACAGATACTCGCAAACTTCAAGTATTATTCTGCTATATCCGTTGCAGAGATGGTTAATAACATAATATCCCTGGAAAAAGATTACTTGGTGGTTGTTATGGCATCAAGCTCGTCTCTAGTTAGCTCATGTTAACAAAAGGGTTAGGTAACCATACCTTCAAGCAAGTTACTACAAATTATTATTGAATATTCACTAACATCAACCTAACAAAAAATGTTATTACTTTAATTTTTCCAAGTTTTGTTACTACAAGTTTTATTCTAATGATGAGGGTTCTCTAGCACACAGTTTCACATGCAACTGCAATACACACCTTGTACTTCAACAGAAGACAAAAGAAGACATAATACCATACAAACTTCGACAGAAAGCTGAAGAATGCAAAACCATAAATTAGGAATAATGCATTGTGGATAGGAAGAACACAAACAACTAGGGCAAGGGTTCCTAATTTCTAAAAATAAAAGTTGCCTAAAAAAATTCCAGTTGTTTGCCTGAAAATTTTTAGATCCCTCCCCCAACCATTTAGAATAAGTCTGGCTCCGCATTGCGCTGAGGGACTTGACCCATTAGGTTTCCAAACACACGCCAAGTTAGAGCATCAATCCCAAACAAGCAACTCCAGCCTATTACCATTTGGGTAGGATGCTCTGTCATCATATCAAGGTTGGGTTTTGGGTCCTCGTGGATTAAGACTCTTAGTTGCTTGTATCATCACAGAAATAAACCAATATAAGTTATTGAAGAAGTTTGAAAAATAAAAATTAAAAGCCAGACACTGGAAAATGTATAACATTTTGTTTATTTTTCTAAATTTCAAAACATGGTATAGCATTCATCAGTGTAAATATCAAATATATATATATACACTTTATGTGAATGAACATCAAAATTAACACTTTCCAATATTATCATCACCAAGAACCTCAATGCAAACAAATAACAATGAAAGAAGTTAATACACATGAAGTTCAAAATCCTTCCACTTACCAGCATATTCTTTAGGCTCATCGGGCTCATAAGCATGCAAAACGCTTTTGGAAACTACCTGCTTCTATATAACAAGAGAAAGAAACAAATGTGAACTGAAAAGTAAAAGATTGAGTGAAAGAAGGTGACAAGCAGGAAATAAGTATAAAGGTTAACGCATAAAAGTTAATATTAAAGAAGATATACATCAGACATCAGTAGAGAAGGCATTCACATGCATTTAATGATGATGATAACAAGAACAACTCTAAACATAACTTAAATAAACAAAACAAGCAAAGTAAATGACTGAGAACATAAGAAGAAAATCAAAAAGATGTTACTACAATATGGAATCATTCATGCATATGTAATTTGTCAGACAATCTCGCTTCAAGGCACTGAAGACTATCATTTGTCAACAAGAATCCAAGGGCATGAAGACTAAATCCGCTTGAGAAACATTTCTATGCAATAAAGCCTGAGAACATGACCCATTACAATATTATATTTTCCCTGCAAGCAGCTCACTCATACATTCAAGTGCTTGACACAATGTAGAACACGGTCAATCTCACGCCATGCACTAACAAAATTGTATTTGTAGTACATTATGTTTCTAAGGGACAAGAGAGCAACACAAGCTACAAATGATGCCATTGGATTTTAACCATTACAATCTCATGAAAACACATCTTCTAAGATTATATTGCCGGTCCTGGGCCACATGGTCAAACTAATGCTAGCAGATAAGACTTTTCAAGCCAGGGATTTAGAGGATGTTCTGATTTAATGGGCCAAGCAGGTATGGCACAGATTTCCCACCATCACAATTTCGTGAAGGTATACCCACTGGTTCCTTCATAGTTTATTCATATATGTTTCTTCTTTTTACTGAAGTACCTCAATTTAGAACCAAAAGGATAAAGAAAAAGCAAGGATAATACAGTCAACTTATGCATTCAAGTCCTTAATCAAGAGAGGTATGTAGCTTTTGAACGCTGCAGTGATTAAAACAACAATTAACATGACAACACATAATTACCAAAACTAATGAGATGCTAAACTATGTCTTAATTCTGGCTATGAAAGATACATTATCAGTTGATGAGTGATCTCCTCTTTTATTACACGGCAACAGAGAGAAGCAGCGCGCTATCCCAGCAAGAGCACTCTTAAGCTTGCCCTTGTCCTGCAAATAGAACTGGTTCTGTCGTAAAATATCTTCATAGTTCTGGAGAATCTGTGTACAAAGTAACCCAAAAAAATGCTTAGCAAGTTAGTATATCATCACAAATTTGTAAAAAGCACAAGAGTGATGGCAAATAAGTCCGGAAGTATAACCAAGCATAAAAAATCTCCGCAAACAGTATCACCCACGAAAAATACAACACTTGCAGCGGATTGAAGATTTGACATTATCTATACTAAATGAAAATTTGAACATCTGTTTCAGAGAAGGATTTATTTTAATGTGATGTTACTAGGGATACTGACAAAGAAATAGTGCCCATAGTTGAATTGAAGCTCAAGTTGGAATTTGGAAAGCAACCAAGATAATCACATAGCATGGTCACATGGATAACACAACCAAATTTCTACCACAAATCAGATAGTAAATCCATAATAATACATTACTCTCTCCGTCCCTTAATATAATCGTTTTAGAGAAGTGTTTTTGTCCCTTAATATAAGTCGTTTGAGAATTTCAAGTAAGCATTAATTGCTTAGTTTCCAATATTACCCCAAGTATTAAATATAACTTTGGTTCTCTCACTATTTTTTTCCCAATATATAACACACTCTTTTTCCAATACAATGACAATATAGACAATTGATATTATATTTAATGTTATATAATCATTTCCTTAATACTTGTGCACAACTCTAAAACGACTTATATTAAGAGACGGAGGGAGTATTTACTAAGAGAAACTTCTGTAATTACCTTTTCAGTATATAAGGAAAATGAAGTTGGGTAATACTGGATAACGAGGTCAAGAAATTTGAAAGCCATCAACCTGACGTCAATTGCCAAATGTGTCATGGCACTAAAAATATATACCATCGTCAAAGATATGAAAGGTCCTTGATTATCCTGTAAATAAAAGCATCTGATTAACTACAAAGGATAACTGGAGAAAGGAATATTAACAACCACAACAGAAGGGCAATCGAAAGCCATTCAAAGTTAGCTCTGTGTTGAAATCATCTTTGTCCTTCCCCTAAGATATAAATATTTACATGGCAACATCAGGGGGTATTGTGGGTGTTATCTAGAGCAAATACATACTCCCTCCGTCCCTAAAAGGACGAGCAAAGTACAATTTACACACATTAAGAAAAGTAAAAAGAGAGTAAAAAAGTTCCACATTTATCGCTAGTGGTCCCACAAGATTATATAAAGTGATGAGTACTTTTATGTTTTCATACTAATGACCCCACAAAATGACTTAGTTATCCTTCGCTTTATGTACTTTATCCCATCCTTTTGAGGACAAAAATACTTGTACCTTTAGTCATCCTTTTAGAGACGGAGGGAGTATAAAAATAAAGTCGAAAAAAAGAAAAAGAAGAAGAGAAGAACCATGGAATAGAAAAGGCAGTCAACACTTCTAATATAAACAGAAAATGTATCACAACTGCTATAATCTTCCCAAATTTCTTCCTACCAAGCAGAAGAAAAAAGGGGACAGTAACTTCCTGAGATATAAGTTGGTTGAACTATTGAATAAAAAATATATCTTTATCAAAATAAGTTTGGCGCAGAGGATGCCATTAGAAAAAATAATAATAATTGCAATCAGCTAGTTATTGAGAATTAAAGCACACAGATAATACAGCACTATCAACGGCACTAGCACTAGAAAATCTGTCCACTGTCCCCCAAGGGAATGTTGAACGGATAAACAGCAGCACTATGAGGAAAAAAATTACACTGAAAGGCCAATATAATTACCTCTTTGCAACCAGGGAAAATGACTGCCTTAAGAAGTTGATATAGCGTTTCACGAACCAATTTATCATCGTCACTAATGCGTTCACGCAGTTTCTCAATAACAGCGAGTTTGTGCAACTTCAACTCTGCTGGATATTTGACGAATATATCCTTAATACCAATCAATGCATCTTGACAGAGAAACAAGCCTCCTAGTTAGTATTAAATCATTTCTTGCAAATCAAATATCACACAGGCCCTTGTCTACCAAAAATATGAGCAACAAGGTTTACTTCTTTTAAACCAATAATTTCTAGAAGTTCAAACTAACATAGCATCTCCACACAACAATCACAAATCAATATCGCAATCATTAGATTTCCAAAATAAACTAGAAATATATGAAAACTGATACTGGCCACATGTTCATGCATCAGATATAACAAAGTTTTAGGATATACTCTCACCATCTTTATTTAATTTATTATTTCTTTTATAAGTAGGATATACTTTCTCCTCTTATTTATATTTGTTTTGGAAACAAGTACTACTTTCTTTGTCCTAAAAATAAGTAGTATTTTTTTAGGACAGATATAAAACCATAATTACATCTATAATAATGACATTTTCAAATTTATGACAGTGGTTGGTCAGAAACAAGGCAATGGACACTAAATTGACATGCATAACATTAATTAAAATCTTCCCAAACAATAAAAATAATAAGAATTGCTTGTGCAAACCCGAAGTTCAATCAATTTCCTGAACTTTGATCGTGCTTAGAGTGACCTGCCTAGATAAGATAAATGTACCTCAACCCAGATCTTTTATTCGCATAACTTTTTCAGGACCTTATTGACATGAATTAATGTCAATTCCGTCCACTTGAATGCATGCACACATGCATGCATGGCAGTCCCAACATTTTCCTTTATTCTTCGCGAATGTAACAACATGTCTCTCAACATGATAAGTTCTCAAGTCTCAACACTCGCAACCTATTAAAAAAGAAATTCTCAAACATAATTTGCAATTAATAACAAAATACCTTTACGAACTTTTGAATTATGATGAGATGTCTGCAGAAGAAGCTCTTTTAAGGTCAAACCTTTCTTGTTCACAGCTAAACCTGTCTTCTCCGATGCAACACTCTGCTCCGGAAGTATAATTGCTGCTCATAGCACATTCGATGGTATTTACATCACTAACATAATTTCTTACAGCAAACAGAACTATGTTTATATATACTTCCTCCATTCTAAAATTAGAAATACATTTGTTAAAAGAAGAATTTAACCAATAATGGGCCACCCACCATCGAATGGTGTTGGTCCCGGACTGTCAACGGATTCAGTTTTCCAAGTATACCTCTAACATTAGCTAAAAATATAGTAATAGTAGCATACTAGTACTCGGATCACCCAAAAATTAAAAGTAATGGCATGTTTAGTGTAAAAATAAATATGTATCATGTTGGGTTTTATTCCGAACAAATTTAAAAGGGGAAAAAGTTAACCTCTACCCTATTATCACAATACTTTATTGGGGAACTTCTTCTTCTTTAGTTTTACAAATTTGTTTCATTATGTTTTTAGTAAAGCTTATACGAACATAAAAATACTTCATGATATACATATTATATATATATATATATATGTATTTATGAAATCGAAACAAAATCGAGAGAGCTTTGATTACATATACACTTTACCTTTTGATTTGATTTCGGTGTTTGTAGCATTTTTTGGCCGGCGGCAATTTCCGGCCAACCTTTCGCTTAATTTTCTGCAAAAAGAAAAAAGAACAAAAATCATGATAACCGCAACACAATTGATAACAAAAATCATAAGATTATTTTCTTAACAAGAGTACTTTACTTTGAAATCGATGCCCCTCTTTTGCTGCTTCTTCGATGAAGACTTAGGTCGCACCATTTTCACTGTATCTAATACCACGATAATCTAAATAGATGAGGAACTTAAGAATAAACAATTTCGATATTGTATTTGGTAACAGAAAACCTGGAGGATGATACAGCAAGGAGATAGTGAAAAATTGTAAGCAAACAGTTATACGGGTTTAAGGAGCTGCCGAGCACGAAGTAGGGTTTTAGAACTACGGGAGGCTGTTTTGCCCGTAAAAGGCTGTCACGGGTCAGTAAGAATTAGTTATTGCCCGTAAAAGGCTGTCACGGGTAATAAGTAATAATAAGGGGTATGTCCTCCTTGGCCACATAAATAACTTCCCGCCCAAATCCTTCCAAACGAGAAGAAAAGGTTGGACTGGGTTTGGTCAACCCCAACCACATACAAATGAATTATCAATTATCAGCGAAGGCGCGAATTTGGCACTGTTAAAGAGCTTCAAAGAAGCACTAGATCCTGGAATACTTGCTATTTTTTCCCTGATTTAGTTACAGAACATTCTTGGCAGGTTTGATTTTATTTTAATTTGGTGAATCACAAAGCTCTAATCTTCCTGTTTTGTTTTTCTCCCACCGTGAGCATGATTCAGTTTTATAGGTGTTTTATTCAGTAGTTTTTTATTCCATTTGAGTTTTTCTTTAGCTTAATTAATCTCTATATGTTTTTCTTTTCTGACAAGGTTTAAGATTGTTGGGCCAGTGGACATTTGGGACCGGTTGAGTCTTATTTATTTCGGGCTTCCCGGGTCAAACTCATTTTTACTCTTGAAGCATTGGGCTATTATCTAAAATGATTATTCAGATAAAGTTTGGGCTGAAGATGGTAGTGGAAGACAGGTGTCAATTTATGGGTGAGTAGCTTATTAGAGAAGGGTTAGCTAAAAAGGTGTTTAACAGGCGACTGATTGATTAGATGGGTCAAGCCGTTTTAAGCCTCCTTCATTAATGAGGAGTTGACATAATGTTGACTGGGTGGAGAGCAAGGTATGATAAAGCCTGCATGCAGTCAACTGACGCAAGCATCGGGGGAAAACATGCAAGTTGGTGAGATGATATATGGGTACGGGGCACTACACAAAGAAGATAACAAAAAAATTTTCTCTCTCTCCAGACACTAGAACACACAACCTCCATTGTTAATCCTTTTTTTCGGCCTGTGCTTATTCTCACACCGGAGCGATTTCCGGCGGCCCAAAGCCGTCGAGATCTGGTGCTGACGTGTTTACAGTGCAGGATAGAAGCGCGTTTTAGGTGATTGAGGCGCGTGGCGAGATCTTGGCGTTAACATTGGCGCTAGAAGGAGGGCATCTAGTGTTTCTGGTTTTCAATCACAAACGTTGAATATCTTACATCGGAAGTTATTGTGAACACTAAGACGGTTATAGCCGACGACTGCTAATTCTTCTTTACAAAGAATCTTGGTAAAAGATAGGTTGGGTCCTTCGATAAGTATCCATGATAGACTTGGATCATAAGAAGTTCCAAGAGGGCCGCATGCTAGAGATCATGGTAATACCAAGAGGAAGTTATTTTCTAATGCTAGCAAAAGTCCTGACAAAGATAGGAAAAGGGTGGTAGGTACACCGCCTAGGACCCAACACCGAGAAGGTCAGGCAGACAAAATCTCTACCCTGGCGAAGATGGCACAAGAGACCGACACAACTTTGAAAGTACTCTTACAGAAGAGGGAAGAGATTTCTAAATAGATGGTTCTTGTGGCTGAGAAAGAAGATGAAGCATCCAGTTACACTCGACCGGAAAGACGGGGTAGATCACCAGGACGAAGAGCAAGGGCGGATGAATATTCTAGGCAGTCGAAAAGTGGGTTTTATAGTCATTACCCCGACAGAAGACGAAGTGGGTCACGAGAATATTCTCCTGAGGCTTTGAAAAGGGTGCCCCGTATTGAATATTGCAGGAACAGTAGAAGGGATGGGCGACGAAGCCGTTCAAGAAGTTATTCTCCAGAGAGTCCGAAGAGGGTACACCACACAGGGGGTTCTCGCTCCAACCGAAGTAACAGACGAAGTCCTTCAAGATCGTCTAGTCCGGATAGAAAAAATAGGATTAAACATAAGAAGACGAACTCTCTAGTGAAAGAAATCGCTTCGCCACCCGGGGTAGTAGAGGACCTGGCGAAAGATATGAAAGAACTTTGAAAATAGCTAACGGAGGTTCAGCAAGGGAAGGAGACTTCGGACAAAAAGACATCCCCTTTTTCATCGAAAATTCTTAAGGAGAAAGCAGACCCTAGCAAGAAGCTACCTCATATGGAAAGTTATGACGGTTCTGGGGATCCATACGACCACAGCCAAGCATTTGACAGACTGATGGATTATTACGACCTATTCGGATGCGGCTAAGTGTCAGACATTTGGAATGACATTGAGAAAAGATGCAAGGCAGTGGATAGGGGACTTTGGCTTTGGATTCGATTGCGTCATGGGCAGATCTGTGTGACAAGTTCCATGCTCGCTTCGGGAGCAATAAGAGAAGAGGAAGGCCCACGGGATCATTGGCTCAGGTAAGGCAGTATTCGAGCGAGACCCTGGGGCAATACGTGAAAAGGTTCAGAGAAGCTGTGGGGCAGGTTTCAGATCTCAACGATCTTCAGGCAATAGGATTGTTTCAGAATGGCTTAGATCTGGTGAAGTCAGAAGAATTGGTAAAGAAGCTAATGTTCAAGCATCCGAAAAGCTTGGCCGAAGAGTTTGAGAAAGTCGAAGGCTTCATCGTGGTAGAAGAGGCCATGGCTAGTTTGAAACAGGGTTCTTCGGAGAGAGCAAAGGAAAAGGGGAAGGAATTAGCTAATGGTGGTCAGAGGAAAAGTGGCGACAATAATGATAACTGGACACCCCGGGCAAATCGTCCGTCCGTTCCGACCCATAAGGTAAATAAGGTGTATACGCAGCTCACACAGATCGGGCTACTATTTTGAAACAGATAAAAAACCAACCGTACTTCGAACCACCTAAAAACAATCCCCGACTAGGGTCCGGAGATCCTGCCTTATACTGAATTACCACCGGGCAGTCGGGCATGATACGAATTCCTGCTGGAGTTTGAAGAGTTCATGAAGAGAAAAGTTTAAAATGGTACTCTGGTACAGTATGTAGCAGGGCGAGAACGGCAGAGGGAACAACCCAGGGAGAGGGAATTAGCACAAGTTACCCAGCCAGGCCCAACCCGTGTCGAACCAGGCGGCACGGCATGTTGTAGATGTGATCTCTGGGGGAAACATGGGTAAGATTGCAGGGAAGAAAAGACGAGGATATCTGGACTCGGTGATGACTCTGGCAGATAAGCTTCTGAAGGCCGAAAGGGCGTACCCGGGTTCCGTAATCTCTTTCACAGATGGGTATTTCCCTTTAGAGCCTATCGAACCACACGAAGGAGCCTTGGTGATCACTGCACAAGTCGGTCCGGTAGATATGAAGAGAATGATGATCAACAATGGCTCTTCGGTAGATATTCTATATGCTCATGCTTATCACAGGATGCCTGTAGATGGACAGAAGATGGAAATTGGGCATGAGGCACCTTTATATGGTTTCAGCAACGATCCAGTTAAAGTAGCCGGAACCATTGAACTACCAGTTATCTTCAGAACAGCTCCCCAACAGGTTCAAATCATGTGTAAATTTTACGTCGTACATGTAGATTCAGCTTATAATGCCATTTTGGGGAGGCCTACTTTAACAGCTTTGCAGGCAGTTACTTCAATTCCCCACTTCAAAATTAAGTTTTCTACGTCCTAGGGAGTTGGCGAAGTCGCAGGAGATCTGGACTTGGCGAGGAAGTGTTATCGAAATGCTTTGATTACTTCGGGAGTAGGAGTCAGCAAGCAGAAACATACCAAGGCCATTGAAATGGAACCATTTACAGAGAGTGGAACGGAACCATTAGTCATGCCTGCAGAGGAGACCGAAGATATCTAGTTAGTTCCGGGAAGGAAAGAGAAGACTGTGAAAATCGGTTCGGGATTGCCAGAGCCTTGCCGAACAAATTTGATGGAGTTACTTCGGTGTTATGCCAATGTCTTCGCTTGGGTTCCTAGTGACATGCATGGGGTGAGTCGGAAGGTGGCTGAGCACAGATTGCAAGTGGATCCAGCTAAGAAGCCAATTCGGCAGAAGAGAAGGATTTTCGCGCCAGAAAGACAGAAAATAATTGATGAGGAGGTCGCCAAGTTATTAGCTGCTGACTTTATCTTCGAAATTGACTACCCGAAGTGGATGGCAAACGTGGTTCTGGTACAAAAGCATAATGGAAAATGGCAAGTTTGTATAGACTACATTGATCTGAATAAGGCGTGTCCTAAGGACTTCTATCCTCTTCCTCATATTGACCAACTTATTGATGCAACTTCGGGGTATGCCTTGCTTAGCTTCATGGATGCTTTTTCGGGATATCATCAAATTTCTATGTGCAAGGAGGATATACCAAAGACAACTTTCATTACTCATCGGTCGGTGTATGCCTACAAGAAAATGACGTTCGGTTTGATTAATGCGGGAGCTACTTACCAGAGGATGATGAACCACGTCTTCGCGAAGCAGCTAGGAAAGAGTATGGAAGTCTATGTTGATGACATGATTGTAAAAAGTATGTCTGTTCGGGGTCATCTGGACGATCTGGAGGAGTGCTTCCAGACAGTTCGACAGTATGATTTGAAGCTGAATCAGACTAAATGCACTTTTGGGCTGGGAGCAAGTAAGTTTTTGGGATATTTGGTCAGCAAAAGGGGTATCGAAGCCAATCCAGAGAAGATCCAGGCTATCTTAGACATGAAATCACCACAGTTATACAAGGATGTCCAGCGTTTAACTGGTAGAATAGCATCGTTGCGGAGGTTCATGTCTAGATCGACAGAAAGGTGTTTGCCGTTCTTTAACACATTGAAAGGGCCGAAGAATGCGAAGGCGTTCCAATGGGCTTCGGAGTGCGAGGAAGTTTTCCAAGGAATCAAGAGGTACTTGTCTTCGGCACCTCTGTTGGTGAAGCCAGTTCCTACTGAACCTTTGTGTTTGTATCTGGCTGCCAGTTCATTGGCAGTAGGAGCAGTTTTGGTGCGTGAGGTTGGGGGTAAGCAGCACCCGGTTTATTATGTGAACCATGCCCTCAGGGACGCAGAAACAAGGTATCCAAACCTTGAAAAGTTTGCCTTTGCTTTGATCATTCCTAGTAGAAAGCTTCGGCAGTACTTCCAAGGACGAGTAATAGTGGTATATACAGATCAGCCACTAAAGAAGGTGCTGGGGAAGCCAGATATTTCGGGGAGACTTGCTGCGTGGACGATGGAACTATCTCAGTTCTTCATAGAGTATTATCCACGGACAGTTATTAAAGGCCAAGCCTTGGCCGATTTTGTGGTAGAATGCTCGTTTTTCGAAGCTGATGGGGGCCTAAACGAAGTGGAGGGATCTACGAAAATGGTGGCTACACTTCAACAGGCTCACGATTCATGGACCTTATATGTCGATGGATCTTCTACTTCGGACCTTAGTGGTGCCGGGATCATTCTGACAAGTTCGGAGGGATTCAAAGTGCAACAAGCTATCAGATTTGAATTCAGGGCAACGAATAATGAAGCTGAGTACGAGGCGGTGCTAGCAGGGTTGCGTCTGGCCCAGAGTCTGGAGGTTCAGAAGTTGATTATTTAGAGTGATTCTCAACTAGTTATCAAACAAGTTTCGGGGGAATATGAGGCTCGAGGCTCTAAAATGGTCAAGTATCTTGCAGAATTGAAAGATAGACTTCAGTGCTTCGGCTCGTGTGAATTTCAAGGTGTTGGTCGAACTGATAATTCAAACGCTGATGTATTGTCGAAGCTGGCTACTACTGAATCAAGCGCTTTTGGCGGGACAGTTTACTTAGAAATTCTGAAACAAGCTAGCATCCGACATGGGGAAGTAATGTGTGTGGAGCGGTCTAATTGTTGGATGACCTCATACATAAACTATCTAACAGATGGCGTACTACCTTCAGATCAGATGTTGGCTAAGAAGGTGAGATACAAAAGTGCAAATTTCATACTTATTGACGGAGATCTGTATCGAAGGGCTTATTCCTCTCCATTGCTGAAGTGCTTGGTTCCGTCTAAAGTAGAATATACCCTTCGAGAGGTTCATGAAGGTATCTGTGGTGATCACATGGCCGCGAAGTCGTTAGCGTATAAAGTGCTTCGTCAAGGTTTTTATTGGCCAACGATTTTCAAGGAGGCTACTGATTATGTGAAGAAATACCTGAAATGCCAGTTGAATAGTACAATCCCACATCAGCCACCAGAAGGGCTATACTCGATTTTATCTCCTATACCTTTTGCTGTTTGGGGGGTAGATATACTGGGTCCACTCCCAAAAGCGAAAGGTCAAGTTAGTTTTGTTATAGTAGCAATTGATTATATGACTAAGTGGGTAGAGGCGAAGCCGCTTCGGCTGATCACGGAGCAAGAATGCTTGAAGTTTCTGAAGGAGTCAGTAGTATTCCGATTTGGTATTCCT
Source organism: Panax stipuleanatus (assembly GCA_020205555.1). Taxonomy (NCBI): domain Eukaryota; kingdom Viridiplantae; phylum Streptophyta; class Magnoliopsida; order Apiales; family Araliaceae; genus Panax; species Panax stipuleanatus. Next base: position 142,481,188 of record CM035118.1, on the reverse strand, counting down.
ATAGTGGTAATTTCAGATAATGGACGCCAATTTGTGGGATCAAAGTCTGAGGCATTCTTGAAGGAGTTAGGAATCCAGCATCGGAAGACTTCGGTTGCTCATCCACAATCTAATGGGCAAGTCGAGGTGACTAACAGAATACTCCTAAATGGGATCAAAAGAAGGCTGGATGACCCAAAGGAAGATGGCCTGAAGAATTACTTAGCGTGCTATGGGCTTACCGAACTACGCCAAGGACTACAACGGGAGATTCCCCATTTAGGCTGGCATACGGTTCTAATGCTCTAGTTCCGGTGGAAATTGGATCTACAAGTCTTCGGGTCAGTGAGTTTAAAGAATTATACAATGATGAGGGACTCAAAGCCAACTTAGATCTGCTCGAAGAAGTCCGAAAGGCAGCCTTGATAAAATTGGTTACATATCAACATCGTGTGGCTAAATACTATAACAGAGAGGTAAAGCTTCGAAGATTCAAAGTTGGGGATTTTGTTCTTCGGGAGGTAGAGGCTTCTACACCTCAGAATATGGGTAAACTCATGCCAAATTGGGAGGGCCCTTATGAAGTCGTTAGCGTACCGAAGCCCGGGACTTATCGATTGCGAGCCTTAGATGGGTCTGAGATTAAGAATACTTGACATGCTGGAAGACTCCGCAAATATTTTCAATAGAGCCAGTGTCAAAGTCCGGAAGTCTGTAACTACTATGACAATTATCAATAAAAGTGGCTTTTTTCTCCAATAATGGCATTTCTTCTTGATAGTTATAAGGTTGGATCCCTTCGACTCCTCGTAGCGAAGTGGAATATTTTTTGGGTTGAACCTGTTCGGCTCTCGGAGAGAACGAGGTTGCCAGCTTGGTATAAGGTTGGATTCCTTTGTCTCCTCGTAGCGAAGCGAACTATTGATGGTCCAACCCGTTCGGCTCTCGGAGAGAACGTGGTCACCAGTTATAAGGTTGGATCCCTTCGACTCCTCGTAACGAAGTGGAATATTTTTTGGGTTGAACCTGTTTGGCTCTCGGAGAGAATGAGGTTGCCAGATTGGTATAAGGTTGGATTTCTTCGTCTCCTCGTAGCGAAGCGAACTATTGATGGTCCAACCCGTTCGGCTCTTGGAGAGAACGTGGTCACCAGTTATAAGGTTGGATCCCTTCGACTCCTCGTAGCGAAGTGGAATATTTTTTGGGTTGAACCTGTTCGGCTTTCGGAGAGAACGAGGTTGCCAGCTTGGTATAAGGTTGAATTCCTTTGTCTCCTCGTAGCGAAGCGAACTATTGATGGTCCAACCCGTTCGACTCTCGGAGAAAACGTGGTCACCAGTTATAAGGTTGGATCCCTTCGACTCCTCGTAGTGAAGTGGAATATTTTTTGGGTTGAACCTGTTCGGCTCTCGGAGAGAACGAGGTTGCCAGCTTGGTATAAGGTTGGATTCCTTCGTCTCCTCGTAGCGAAGCGAATTATTGATGGTCCAACCCGTTCGGCTCTCGGAGAGAACGTGGTCACCAGTTATAAGGTTGGATCCCTTCGACTCCTCATAGCTAAGTGGAATATTTTTTGGGTTGAACCTATTAGGCTCTCGGAGAGAACGAGGTTGCCAGCTTGGTATAAGGTTGGATTCCTTCGTCTCCTCGTAGCGAAGCGAACTATTGATGGTCCAACCCGTTCGGCTCTCGGAGAGAACGTGGTCACCAGTTATAAGGTTGGATCCCTTTGACTTTTTTGACAAGCGAAGTGAATATTTCTGGTTTAACCCCTTCGGCTCTCGGAGAAGAATGGGATTATCAAATTGTTGTAATGCTGGATGACATTACAAGTTCTTCGGAACTGATATTTTTATTGAAAGATCAGTGAATTATTCATTCTAACAATGGTATATAGCATTCTTCAGTAATAAGTAAGTCTCGTCTTATATTATTACTTGACTTTGTTCGAAGTGTTGAAGTTAAATCACATGCTGATTGGATAACAATATAACTTAGACTGAAAAAAGGTAAAAAGGGATAAGATATATTTCATTAAACATAATAGAGAAATTACATTGTTGTTGAAATTTGTACAAATTCACAAGGGATAGATTGTCTTCTCCATCACTCTTCGTCTTCGTCGTCGGAAGAGTCGAGGAGTAATGGGTTCAGAGAGGCGGCAGCTAGTTTTGCTTTACCTTTGCTTCGGGCCTGTTTATAGCCCTCGGCATACATCTGAACTATTTCATTTGTTAACTCGGCGGATTTACGATATTCAATTTGAATTTCTTTCTGAAACTCCTCGGTAAGAGAGGGGCCGGCCAATTTGACGTCACGAAGCTCTTTCTCAGCTTTGCCCCGTAAGTCAAATTGTCGTTCTTCAGACTTCTTGGCCTCGATGAACGCTTGGGTCAGATTCTGATTATTTTCAGATAATTGCTCGTTGGCCCGTCGCAATCCTTCGTTTTGTTCAGCGGTCCTTTGTTGAAGGGCTTCGGTTGCCGCCAGTTGTTCTTTCATCTTGACAAGATCGCGTTGGAGACCTCTGCAGTTGAAGTGAATATTTTCATGTTCGCTTCTCTCCTTGGCCAGCGCAGACTTTAAAATGGCATTTTCTCTTCGGGCCGCCTCTTCTTCGGCTTCGGCTTCTTTATATCTTTGATAGAGACGCCCGAAGATTCCATTTGCCTGCAGTTACCCTGAGTTAATAAAATGCTTAAGGAAGATATTTATAAGCGAAAATGGTCAAATACTTACTCTAGCCAGGTTAGCCAGGCCTTCTTCCATCAGATCAGCAATGGAGCTGTTGCCGAACCGATGGTTGTCTGTGTCCAGAACAAAAGAATTGTAGAGGTGTAGGAGGAAGTCCTCGTTCTAGTTGGGCCATAAGCTAGGCGATCGAGAATCTCCAGACGTTGACCCAAAGAGAGGAGGGTTCGATCGTTGAGGGGAGAGTATTGGCTGGTCTTCACCTAAGAATTGGTCATCCGAAGGATGTTTTTTCTTTCGAATAAGAGGAGAACTGGGTTCAACCACGAATTCATCTGGTTCGGTGGGCGAAGGTGGATGTGGAGGTTGATTCGATGCAGAAAGAGGTACCCTCAACTCTTCGGTTGTGAGGGGTATAATTTTGACCTTAGCCTTTTGCTTCTTAGCAAGGAGGACCTTAGTGCGATCAGCGATAGGCATGTCGAGGAGGCTCTCTGAGAGGACAGGGGCCAGAGTATGTCTGGGCCTCCTTGCAGCTCTCTTCTTGCGGTGAAGATGGCTTGGTCCTACAAGTGAGTGGGATTCCGTAACTAGGGGGTCGGCAGTTTTGTCCTCAGCAAGTGGCCCCTCGGTTTCTTGAACCTCGGGGGGATCTTGGGCTGGTTCGGCAGAAAGAAACTCCTCTAATTCTTTCAAATCGGAGGAGGTAGGCTTGATAGGAGATACTGCAAAATTGAAAAAATGTATTTCAGAATAGATATTAAAAGAAGATTGGAGAAATTATACAAATATTGACTTCGGGCTTACATTTGTGGTCGTACAACCACGCTTGCTTACTCAGAAGGGCAAAGCTCCATTCTTTCATTGGAAGCTTCTCCATAAACTTTGCTATCTCCCTCACCCGCTCCTCTGGAATGTCACCAAGGTCTACGGTAGTATGCGCGGAAGTGGTCCAGTCAGGGACAGAAGAAATCTCAGGTCCTTTAACGAAGAACCACTTCTCATACCACTTTTTGTTGCTCGAAGGAGTGTCCATTAAAGGGCGTTTCTCGAACTTGGAGTTAGGTTTTGGAGCTTGTTTGCCTAACACCTTGAAACCTCGTTCGCGAGATTTACCCGAAGTGAAGAGGGTAAAAAAGAAGTCAATAGAAGGAGAAACTTCTATTTCGCTGCAAAAAGCGATGAAGGCAAGAATGTGAATGTAGGAGTTGGGGGCTAATTGGGCGAACCCGACACCCATAAACCCTAGAAGGGTGATGAGGAAGGAATGAAGAGGAAAACGAACTCCTTTTTCTAGGAAGGTGAGGGGCATGGCGGTCTAGCCCTCAGGGCGTTGTTACATTCTTTCGGTAGGGGCCGGCACCCTCAGATGATGAGTATCTGGGATGGTATAACGCTCACGAATGATGTTGATATCATCCTCTGTAAGATTAGAAGGGTTGTTGGCAATGGGGTGTTGTTCCTCATCCTCGAAGATGAAAGGAGGAGGTACAGGTATGGGGGGTGTAGGATTTTTGCCAGAAGATGGAGCAGACCTAGGATTTGGAGCGGTCGGATTGGTAGATAGAGGGATCTCAGATGTCAGGTTATTTCTGTGTTTTGGGAAGCCATTGTTGATAGATTGATTGAAAGAAAAAGTCGGAAGAAGAAGGAAGTTAGAGAGTCTTTGAATTTCAAATGGGCAGGCAAAGCTATCCAAGTTGGAGATTCGGGGGTTTTATAGAAGAATCTTTTCAGTAATTCACAAAACCCAAAGGCCGCGCATTCAATAAAGGTAATGATATAGATACAGATTTGGTGCCTGAATTTAAAATCGAGGAGTTAACAGCTGGCGGTTCCTTTTTGAAATTGAAGAGTTGGCGTCTGACAGTGGATTTGAGGAGTTGGGGGTCCGTATTCGGTTTCGGGTTTCCTAAGTGGACTTGGCCGAATCTGTTCGAATTCTTTTTGGTGGTTGGGCCGGACTCTTATACTCTTTCATCAAAAACTCTGTTTGATAAAATACTAGGGGGCAATGTTGGGCCGTGGACATTTGGGACCGGTTGAGTCTTATTTATTTCGGGCTTCCCGGGTCAAACCCATTTTTACTCTTAAAGCATTGGGCTATTATCTAAAATGATTATTCAGATAAAGTTTGGGCTGAAGGTGGTAGTGGAAGACAGGTGTCAGTTTATGGGTGAGTAGCTTATTAGAGAAGGGTTAGCTAAAAAAGGTGTTTAACAGGCGGCTAATTGATTAGATGGGCCAAGCCGTTTTAAGTCTTCTTCATTAATGAAGAGTTGATATAATGTTGACTGGGTGGAGAGCAAGGTATGATAAAGCCTGCATGCAGTCAACTGACGTAAACATCGGGGGAAAACATGCAAATTGGTGAGATGATATATGGGTACGGGGCACTACACAAAGAAGGTAACAAAACATTTTTCTCTCTCTCCAGACACTAGAACACACAACCTCCATTGTTAATCCTTTTTTTCGGCCTGTACTTATTCTCACACCGGAGCGATCTCCGGCGGCCCAAAGCCGTCGAGATCTGGTGCTGACGTGTTTACAGTGCAGGATAAAAGCGCATTTTGGTGATTGAGGTGCGTGACGAGATCTTGACGTTAACAAAGATTAATGTTCTAATCCATATCATAAATGGCTCATCAATAATCGATGAATGAGCAATGAGCACTATAATTGTAACCAAAGTAATCAATTTTCCTCATTGTATTTCCAAATTAAGATTTTATATCCAGCATACTCCAACTAGTTTTGGATAAAAAAGTGTTGTTGAGCTATGTTCAAATTAATATTATCTTCTAAATACGAGTCACCGTCCGTAGATTATATTGAATAAGAAGATGCAAAATAAAAATGGGTAAAATAATACCTACTCACCTCCATCCGTTAATTTTGAAAATCTCTGTGCCAACTTTGATAAATATTATTCAATTACTTTTGATATGGGTGTCGTTTATAAAAGTCAATTTGTTTTTGCAAAGGCTTGACTTCCAATATAGTGGAATCAGGGGAGTAGTTTAGAAAATCAGCAGCTCGGCCGCCGTTGAGTTTACATATGCAGAATAAGCAGAATAGGCATTTTCACTAATTTTTGATTATACTTTCGTTTTTCTTTTTTATTCCTTTGTTAGAAAAAATCACAAGTGACAATGGATGTGTTGGGTTTGTGGGATCCAAACCCATGAGATTATCCTATTTAAAATAGGAATTTTTTTTATTTTGGTATGTATGTTCTGAAATTGGAAAGGAATTGAATTTTTAGAAGTAACATTGGATTTGGGATGGCAGTTTAGTAATTTTCGAAGGTGACTTGATTTAGGAATAAAGCAGCTTGGAATACTGTTGGGTACAATCCCAATCCAAATTGAAGTCATCATATTATTAATATATATATGACTTATTCATGCCATATTGAATATCACACGAAATAGCAACTGTGAGTATTTTTCAGAAGGAGCATTGTATTGACAGTGCTTCGGTAGAGAAAAAGTGAGAGGGTTTTTTGTGAAAGTTTATTCACAAATTGTCATCATTTTTCCGGGTTAATTAATTGCTTGAAAACTTTAATTAATTCTGAGGTTCTAGGTGGTGAGATAATTTGAGTTTTCACTCAAATTGAGGTATTCTTGTATTCTTTTAATTTCTTAATATTTCAAGTTTTTAGTTATAAAACTTGGAAGGGATATTTGTATTCACAGTTGATTATAGTGAAATTGTTCGGAGTTCGACCCGTGATTTTTACCTCTTAATTTTAGAGGATTTTCCACGTAAAATTTGGTGTCTTGTGTTTGGTTTATTATTGTGATATTATTTTTTAGTTTATTTAGTTTTTCAAAGACAGTTATAATTAGAGGAGTTTTTCCAACAAAGTGGTATCAAGAGCAAGGTTCTTTACGCGGTTGGTCTTTTGATAAATTAAATGGATGAATCAAGTGGCGCAATGATTAAATTGACATCATCTAATTTTTCGATATGGAAGCCTAAAATGGAAGACATCCTTTACTGTAAGGATTTGTATGATCCACTGGAGCTTAAGGGAAAAAAGCCAGTGGACAAGACTGAGGCTGATTGGAAAAAGATGAATAGAAAAACGATCGGTCACATCAGACAGTGGATCGATCAAAGTGTGTTCCACCATATTTCGCAGGAAACGGATGCTTATACACTATGGACTACATTAGAGTCCATGTACGAGAAAAAGAATGCTCAGAATAAAACCTTTGTGATTCGAAAGATTGTGAACCTGAAGTATAAAGATAGTAGCAGTGTATCCGAGCATATGAGTGAGTTCCAGGGATTGGTGAACCAGTTGTCTACCATGAAGTTGAATCTTGAGGATGAGATTCAGGCATTGTTGCTTCTCAGTTCATTGCCTAACAGTTGGGAAACTTTGGTTGTGTCACTAAGCAATTCAGCTCCGGAAGGAAAGATAACCATGCAGATGGTCAAGGACAGCATACACAACGAGGAAACAAGACGAAAGGAGCAGGGTTTGAATTTTGAGACACAAACACTTGTGGCAGAGAACAGGGGTAGAAGTAACTTCAGGGGATCTCACAAGGGAAATTTGAATCGCAGTAAAAGCAAAAATTCCAGAAATCATAGGAGCAAGTCAAAGACAAGAGAAGGTGCTACATACAGGTGTTTTCATTGCAACAAGGAGGGTCACTTCAAAAGAAATTGCAAGATCTGGTTAGCCAAGCAGAAAACTGGTGAGCAAGAAAAAGTTGAGGAGAAGAATACTGCAGCTACAGTTACTGAGGATGTTGTGCTTCTTTCGTTCGGGGAAGAAGAATGCTTACATATTGTTGATCAGAAGATTGATTGGGTTATTGATACAGGTGCTTCGTATCACGCTACTCCCAAGAGAGAATTCTTCACCACGTTCAAAGCCGGAGACTTTGGGTTTGTGAGGATGGGTAACACTGATCAGTCCAAGATTGTTGGAATTGGTGATGTTTGCATACAGACAGATATAGGCTGCACTATTACTTTGAGGGATGTGATACATGTTCCAGATTTGCGCCTCAACTTGATTTCTGGTATGGCCTTGGACAAGGAAGGCTATGAGAATCACTTCGGCAGCGAAAAGTGGAAGCTTACCAAGGGTACTATGGTAGTCGCTAGAGGTACTGCTTGTTGCTCATTATACAAAACTCATGTGAAGGTGTGTTCTAATGAGTTGAATGCAATTGAAGATGAATCTTCACCGAATCTGTGGCATAAAAGGCTTGGGCACATGAGTGAAAAAGGGTTGCAGATGTTAGCAAAGAGGTCCCTCATTCCTTTTGCTAAAGATACTGTACTAAATCCTTGTGATTATTGTTTGTTTGGTAAGCAGAATAGAGTTTCTTTTAGCAGTTCCTCTAAAAGAAAATCTGAGTTACTTGAGAGAGTATATTCTGATGTATGTGGTCCCATTGAGGTTGAGTCATTAGGTGGCAATAGATATTTTGTTACTTTTATTGATGATGCTTCACGTAAGGTGTGGGTGTTTTTGTTGAAAACAAAAGACCAGGTATTCCAACATTTTCAGAGTTTCCATGCTATGGTTGAAAGAGAGATTGAAAAATTATTGAAGTGTCTTCGCAGTGACAACGGAGGGGAATACACTTCAAAGGAGTTTGCAGCATATTGTGTGAAACACGGTATTCGACATGAGCAGACAGTTCCTGGCACCCCACAGCATAATGGTGTGGCCGAGAGAATGAACCGCACTATTATTGAGCGAGTCCGATGCATTTTGAGAATGGCTAAGCTGCCTAAGTCATTCTGGAGTGAAGCTGTTCGTACCGCTTGCTACCTGATTAATAGATCTCCATCAGCACCGTTGGACTTTCAGATTCCAGAGAAGGTTTGGAGTGGTAAGGATGTGTCTTATTCTTATTTGAGGGTATTTGGGTGCAAGGCTTTTGCACATATTCCCAAGGAACAACGATCGAAGCTTGATGACAAATCTACTCCATGTGTGTTTGTTGGCTATGGAGATGCAGAATTTGGGTACAGGTTATGGGATCCAGTTCAGAGAAAATTGCTCAGAAGCAGAGACGTGGTGTTTCATGAGCACCAGAATTATGAGGATTTTGATAAAGTTACACAACCTAGGGAAAATAAAGTTCCAGACCTCAGCGGAGTTCCTTCGCCATTACAGAATGCCACAGTTGGAGAAGAAAGTCAGAATGAAGATGTGACTGATACAGAGTTGCACGATGGTAATGGATCAGATGCAGAGAGTGTTGAGCAGGGGGAGCAGCCCCCTCAACTTGATATTGAAGAACCTCAGCTAAGAAGATCTACGAGAGAACATGTGCCATCAGTCAGGTATCCTTCGTCTGAATATCTTTTAGTTGCTGAAGAGGGAGAACCAGAAACTTTTCAGGAAGTTAAGGCTCATAAGGAGAAAAATAATTGGCTGAGAGCAATGCGGGATGAGATGGATTCGTTGCACAATAATCACACTTATGAGCTGACTACACTTCCGAAGGGCAGGAAAGCATTGAAGAATAAATGGGTGTTCAAGCTGAAAAATGATGGAGAAAAACTAGTGAAGTACAAGGCTCGATCGGTGGTCAAGGGTTTTGCTCAAAAGCAAGGTATTGATTTCGATGAGATTTTTTCTTCGGTTGTAAAAATGACCTCTATTCGAGCAGTGTTGGGGTTAGTAGCTAGTATGGATCTTGAGCTTGAGCAACTAGATGTGAAAACTGCATTCCTTCATGGTGATTTGAAGGAGAAAATCTACATGGAGCAACCAGAGAGATTTGAAGTTAAAAGGAAAGAGCACTTGGTTTGCAGGTTGAAGAAAAGTTTGTACGGCCTGAAACAAGCCCCAAGGCAGTGGTACATGAAATTTGATTCATTCATGATGGATCAAGGTTACAGCAGAACAATTGCATATCATTGTGTGTATGTTAAAAAGTTTTCGGATGATAACTTCGTTATTTTGTTGTTATATGTAGATGATATGTTGATAGTTGGGCAAGATGGTAATATGATTCGCAGGCTCAAAGATGAGTTATTCAAGTCCTTTGATATGAAGGACTTAGGCCCGGCTAAGCAGATTTTGGGCATGAAGATTGCTTGTGACAGAAAAGCTAAAAGGTTGTGGTTGTCACAAGAGAAGTATGTTGAACGAGTGCTTGCAAGGTTCAACATGGGTGATGCTAAGCCAGTTAGCACACCACTGGCCAATCATATTAAGTTGACAAAGCGCATGTGTCCTTCTACTAAGGAAGGGAGAGATGATATGTCAGCAGTTCCCTACTCCTCTGCTGTAGGGAGTCTTATGTATGCGATGGTTTGTACACGGCCAGATATTGCTTATGCAGTTGGCGTTGTGAGCAGGTATTTGTCAAATCCTGGTAGAGAACATTGGGAAGCAGTTAAGTGGATTCTCAGATACTTGAAAGCTACTTCCGGTTTGTGTTTGGGGTTTGGTGGTTCGAGTCCAGTCTTGGAGGGTTTTACAGATGCAGACATGGCAGGTTCTGAAGAGAAGAAGTCTACTTCAGGGTATTTATTTATTTTTGCAGGGGGAGCTGTATCATGGCAGTCCAAGTTACAGAAGTGTATTGCCTTGTCTACAACTGAGTCAGAATACATCGCCGCTACGGAAGCAGGCAAGGAGATGTTATGGTTGAAACGGTTTCTCCAAGAGTTAGGTTTGACACAGGATGAATATGTGGTTTATTGTGACAGTCAAAGTGCAATTGACTTGACCAAAAATGCCACGTATCATAATCGTACCAAACACATTGATGTTCGTTATCACTGGCTTCGAGAAGTGATGAAAAAGGAATTGATGAAAATAAAGAAAGTTCATACCGACGAGAACCCTTCAGACATGTTGACAAAGGTTGTAACTCGCGATAAACTGGAGTTTTGCAAGGAGTTGGTCGGGATGGACTCCAAGTGACGGGGTCACGGTGAAAGCCCCCTCTCATGGATTTGGAGGGGGAGATTGTTGGGTTTGTGGGATCCAAACCCATGAGATTATCCTATTTAAAATAGGAATTTTTTTTATTTTGGTATGTATGTTCTGAAATTGGAAAGGAATTGAATTTTCAGAAGTAACATTGAATTTGGGATGGCAGTTTAGTAATTTTCGAAGGTGACTTGATTTAGGAATAAAGCAGCTTGAAATACTGTTGGGTACAATTCCAATCCAAATTGAAGTCATCATATTATTAATATATATATGACTTATTCATGCCATATTAAATATCACACGAAATAGCAACTGTGAGTATTTTTCAGAAGGAGCATTGTATTGACAGTGCTTCGGTAGAGAAAAAGTGAGAGTAAATTGAGAGGATTTTTTTGTGAAAGTTTATTCACAAATTGTCATCATTTTTCCGGGTTAATTAATTGCTTGAAGACTTTAATTAATTCTGAGGTTCTAGATGGTGAGATAATTTGAGTTTTCACTCAAATTGAGGTATTCTTGTATTCTTTCAATTTCTTAATATTTCAAGTTTTTAGTTATAAAACTTGGAAGGGATATTTGTATTCACAGTTGATTATAGTGAAATTGTTCGGAGTTCGACCCGTGATTTTTACCTCTTAATTTTAGAGAATTTTCCACGTAAAATTTGGTGTCATGTGTTTGGTTTATTATTGTGATATTATTTTTTAGTTTATTTAGTTTTTTAAAGACAGTTATAATTGGAGGAGTTTTTCCAAGATGTAGTTCATGGTTCTACAGGTCTACTCCTCATTTGTTGCCTAATGTCCATATGATAGCCGGTACTTCGTTGGTGATCAATTTTTTGTTCAGAAAAAGAAGTGTGAATTGCTTATTTGCCACATCAGCAACATGCATGTGCATGTGAATATGTGATGCATTAATGTCAACCATTCAGGTAATCACACATGTCCTGTGTTGGGTATAAATTTTGGGAATCTGACAATGATCTCCCACCTTCTCTGCAGGGGCTCTCCTAATATAACACCCAGGCCCAGTCTCTGGTGAATTCAGCTCATGTTTTGCCCCCATTTTGCCGACACACCAAGGCTGGCCCAGGTGTTGGCAAACAATTGGAGCAACTCCATTTGATGCTGCAAACATCCTTAAGAATACTTTTCCTAGTTCTAGAAATAATAAACTAGATTATATTTACATATATAACTTCTCCCCCTTGAACCAATATCAATAGAACATACGGACTTAGATGTCTAAATCAGATGCAAATAAATGGCATGCTATCTACATCTCCCAAATAAACTTGCCAAAGAGAAAAGAAAAAACAGTACATCTCTTTATCGGCCATCAGCGGATGTAAAAGACTCTGCAAATCCAGCAGGCCTTGATGGGATACTACCCTTACTGTCCTCAAGGTCCACATAACTGAATTCTTTTCCTTCAGCTTCTTGCCAGCCCTTCACCATTTGGTTAAGGGGAAGGCTGTAATCAATACCACAGTAATCCTCAATTTCATCATCGAGTGGTTTCCATTTCTCAACGAGTGGAGCCAGTACATTCACGGCATGGCCCATATCGGGTCTTTGGCTGGGCTGCCTTGCGGTGCAGTGACCAGCCAATTCAGCAATAGCACAGATACTTTCAAATATTTCTTCTTTCATGTCGAGGGCTGGGTCAATTGCAGCCATCAGCTTCTCTTTACTAGATTTGATGTTCCAGAACCATGCTGCCAAGTATTGGCTTTCTTCGGGTCTGTCCTCATCAAGTGCAGTTAACCCAGTTAACAGCTCCATTAGCACAACACCAAAACTGAAGACATCGGCTTTCGTTGTAATTTTACCCGTTACTGAATCACAAGAGTCAAGAGTTACTATGATATTTCAACATCTTTGAGGCAAACAATGAGAAATTAGAACTTTATGATGATAAAAATCACTGTTTACATTTCCTACATCTAGCAAAGAAAATTAACTAACCTAAGACTTTTCTGATCATCTAACTGGTTTAATGAAACTGGCGACTTTTTATCTAGGTCTTCTAAACAAAATTTAGAATTTTTGTTTGACCACTAAATGTTAACCATGCCAAACTCAACTCAACTTAAAAACGCCCTATATCCAAAACTAGTTGGGGTAAATGTTAAGCCTTTCAAAATTAAAGAAAAATCCCTAAAGTTTAAACCAAGTTAATCTCTATTAAAATGTGAAGTTCTGGTCTTTGCATAACTCACTCTGTATCAAGTGCAACATTTATATAGAGGGGGAAATGGGGAGGTAATAATTGTAAGTTGAAGGAATGATTACCAGCATATTCGGGTGCTAAGTATCCAAAAGTTCCAGCAAGCCTTGTAACAACAGATTTCTCCCCATCAGGAGCAAGTTTTACCAGTCCAAAATCTGAAACTTTTGCTTTGAAATCATCACCAAGTAAGATATTTGAAGACTTGAGATCTCTGTGTATGAAGCTCTGATGAGCCAGAGTATGAAGATACTCCATCCCTCTAGCAACATCCAAGGCAATATTTAGCCTCTTCTTCCAAGACAAAGGCTCCAACTTCAACCTCTTCCAGTGGAATAGATGCCTGCTGAGAGCCCCTTGAGGCATATACTCGTAAACAAGAATTCTCTCGAACCCTTCAGTAGAATACCCCAAAAGAGATACCAAATGTCTATGGCGAACCTTTGAAAGAACAGCTATTTCAGCATGGAATTCATCCAAAGCTTTGCCGCCAATGACTCCAGCCTCCATCCTTTTCACTGCTATTTTTGTTCCATCGTCCAATTCTCCCTTATAAACTACCCCAAAACCACCACGGCCTAGCTCATTTTCTGGGGCAAAATTCTTGGTCACATTTCGAAGAACTTGAACAGATATGACCGTATTTCCAGACTCGATGACATGGGAATGCATTCCACTACTTTGCCTGCTGGCAGAACCGCTCCCTGTCAGTGTAGAAGCACTCCCATTGTTGTTACTAGCAACTGCAACCTTGACCATATTGTCAGAATAAGATGGGTCCCTTGGATGAACCACGAGGGAAGTTGGAGTTTGGAAGGAATTTTTTCTCTTCTTACAGAAATATATAGATAGTGGCACAACCAGAAAGACCAGGACAGCAAAACTTGCAACTGGAGCCACAAGCACAACCAATTTAGACCTTTTAGAACTTTTCTCTGAGGTTGGTTCATGACGATAACTTTCAGGATTAGTACTCAAGCCTGTAGATGGGGAAGTTAGGTTGTTGTGCTGGGACTGCGAACCCCCAGAGGATGAGCCATCGCCTGATGAAGTAGTAGTTGCGGACTTGTTGGAATTTACTAAAGGATTTCCACTTAAGACTAGTTTTACAGTGCTAGTGAAGTTTGGCAAAGGAGGGGCAATGTTGTTGCTACTCAAATCCAACACCGCCAAAGATTTCAAGCTAGCCCAGTTTGTAGGAATTAGACCGGTTAGATGGTTAGACCCAAGTATGATTTCAGTAACTGAATTAAGGTTAGCAATAGAAGAACTCAATGTACCTGAAAGATTAAACTTGGGAAGGTTTATCATAGAAACCTTTTGGTTGGAGTTGCATCTCAAACCCAACCATGGTCCATCACATGGATTATTACCAGACCATGAAGAAACAAGCCTTGGTGGATAATTTACCCCATCAAGAAATTCTAAGAGTGCCATAACCTCCGGGGCACAAGGAACCCCCGGATCAGATCGACAAAATGAATTTGTTTTATAACTAGCATTAACACCTTTGAACTTGGGTATGGGACCCATGAAGTGATTATTATTCAAATCTAAACTTCTAAATTCCAAAGTGGCCAAGCTATTCGGAATTAGGCCAACAAGATCATTGCTATTGAGATTGAGTTCCTGCAATGAAGTCAAATTACCAATATTTTCTGGAATTTTACCTGAAAAATGGTTCCCATGAAGCCATAGGCTAGTGAGTGAAGTCATTGATGAAACTACATCAATCGGACCTGTCATTCCATCGCTGGACTGTTGATTTAACCAGAGAATCCTCACAATTGAGTCCTTAAATGTAGCAGGAATACCCCCAGAAATTCGATTGAAGGACAATTTCAAAACACTTAGCGATGGGAGTTGTGCCAAAAAATCTGGCAAAGGACCAGCCAAACAACAGTTCATCAAAGTAAGATTGATCAATTGAACTGAATTTTGCAGGTCAATTGGCAATGACCAACCAGTGGTGGCATTAAGGGGGTTGTCATCTAATGCCAAGATCTCCAAACTATCAAGTCCTTGGAAGAAATCCAAGGGAATTGTATCAAAATGGTTGTAATCCAAATAAGCAAACTGCAATTTTGATAACCCACTAAATGATGGCAACATACCACTGAATTTGTTTTGTTGAAGGCCTAAATTTGTAAGCATAGACAACTGGTTGAAATTTTTGGGCAAAGGACCCTTCAAGTTCAAGCCTCGCACTTGAATTTGAGAAACCCTGTTCCCATCACAGAATATATGAGGCCAACTTGGAGGACCACAAGGGTCATCACCATTAGAAGGCCACTTCAAGAGCTCTGCATTCTCCAAACCTTTACTAAACTGGTTGAGAATTGCAAGGTCATTAGGGTCTGTTATACTTGAAACAAATGAAACTAGAGAGATAGAGAGTGCAACAACAAGCCTTATCTGGTCAGCTTCCATGGCGGATCTTTGGCATAACAACTAACACACCAAGAGCATGGAGATTTAGAGACCCAAATTTTAGCAGAGGAGCTCAATGTAGAGTTTAATGGCTTTTTCTTGAAACACCCATTTCAAATCTTGGAAGATAGAGTGAGAAAGAACATGGGTTTCTCGACACCAACCCAGCACAGAGAGAGAGAGAGAGTGATGATTGGAGTGAGAAAAAACGGCAGTACAAAATTTACAGAGGAAAAAAAAAAGGAGAAACTTGTAGTTAAGTTTGAGGATCAAGATATATATTACTATATAATATTATAATTATACAAATGACCATAAACGCCGGATCTCTGAGAAATATTTTACGTCCAGATTATAATAATTAATGCTACATAGTCTTGAGCTTGAGATTAGAAGAAGAAGAAGAAGAAGAAGAAGAAAAAGGAAATCGGGAATTTAAATCCATATTCATTTCCTTTAATCTTTTTTAACATCATGTCTCATAGTGTATCATAAATTCCGGGGTACACGTGTCTTGGATTGAAAAAGATTTTAAAGGACAAAGGTATAATTCATCCTTACGTCAACCTACAGCCGCCTACTGTACTTATTTAAATTTAACAATTACTTACAAAATTGCGTGTTGATAATTCCGGAGTATAAGATAAGGACATGCCGACATGGTAAGAAAATACTAGTATTATTATTTGTATATATATTTCTGTTGAATTAGTTTTCTTCTTTTTAATAGATTCAATATTATTCTAATTATTAAGTGATTATTGATTGGATGGAAATTAAAAGATTCATAAATAAAATTAACAAAGTGGCTATTGGATACACAACTGATCCCCTGACCCATGGTTGGTCCCGGATGCCGTGACCATAATGTAATCAATCAATCAAATACATGTATGTAACAAATCCACGAGTGATAAATTAATTTAATTAGTCATTTTAAGAGTAATTTGATCATTAGTTTATAATTTTTAAACTAATTAACACATCAATCAATTAATATAATTATATAACAAGTCAAAAGGAAATGTTATTCAAATTAATTTGGTTGGTCATTTCAAGAGTAATTCAGACATCAATTTATAAATCTCAAATACAAATTACATAATTATAATAATATATGTTCAAATTCAATAAATATGAATATAATTTGATACATATATATATAAAAGATGAATAATGTTGCTACTTGCTATATGTTTCAAAAAAATTGTGTTAAATTATAATTATAAAATAGATTAATATATAAAAAGACTATATTTGTTATATATTATTTTAAAAATAATAAATTATAATTAATACTTATTGATTTAATTAAAAATTACGATTGTCCAACGAACGAACGCGAACAAACGAACCGTAATGATAGTTATAGAATAAAGCAAAATTAAAGAAAAAGATAATGGTGGGAGGGTAGTAGAGAAATATCCGAAAGTTGAGTTGAGGTTGAATTTTAGAGTTAGACTAAATAAATAAAGGGGTTTATTTGCCACTGCATGGAAATTAAAGCATTAGTAGTAGTATATGTTTCCAGTAGATCAGAATTAGTTAAAGCTAATCATAATTATGTCCAAACATGCATGTGCATAAATTAAAGAGCATGTGGTTTGTGGTGGAGGTATAAATATATAATTCCTTATTTTTTTCTTTCTACACTGAGCATATCTAGATAAATGTTTATTATCAAAATCATTCACTGAAAATGAAGGAGGGAGTTTGATTTACCCAATCCCCTTTTTAATAACAACGAATTCGGTCGAAAACTTGTCGGCGATGATTTTGGGTAGAATCTTGCTCATTTTATTTTTTATTCCCTCTGTCTCTAAATGGATGATTTAAGTGATAAAAATAAAGTTATCCTCAAAAATATATAAATTAATCAGATAGAATTTTAAATTGACTAATTTACCTTTACCCGTATTATATTTTACCTAATCAGTAAATCAATCACAACACAAATTTATGGCTAAAATTAATTCATCTCTTCACAAATTCAAAAATCAATTAAAACAAAACAAATATACCAATAGAAGAGCAAACTAAAAATAAATAATTTATACTCTCTTTTTTACTAGTATAATTTATGTGAAATTTGTTGTTAAGTCATCTTTTTGAAAAAGAGAAACAAACAAGTTGGTCTAAAATTTGTTTTAGTCAACATTAACAACTCCTTTTCCCTTTATCCGGTTTTGGATTCGGTTGTTCCCAAAGAGCAATGCTACTATCACATAAAAACTACTCCTCTCCGTTCCTTAATATAAGTCGTTTTAGATATGTGCACAAAAATTAAGAAAATGATTGAAAAGTATTAATTACACTATCAATTGTCTATAATACCCTTCACCTCACTTATTTCATACTTATCTGATACTCTCTCTATGATAAATATGGATCAAAAAATTAGATGAAGTAATAAGAGGCAATTTGAGAAAAATAGTGATCAATTCTCCTAGATAACCACAACAAATAAATAATTAGAAATAACAAAAAAAATCTAAAACGACTTATATATAGGAATGGAGGGAGTATCATAACTCTCACATACACAAACATATATATTGTGGATTCCCGCCTGACATGCAAGATCCGTAATATATATATGTGTGTATGTGAGAGTTATGTGATAGTAGCATTATTTGTTCCCAAATCATCTACAACCATCATCATTCTTTCACTTCTACACGGAATACGAAGCCAAAAACTCGACCACTATTTATTTTGACACCAGTTTTCTAAACACCAAATTCATGAAATTATGATGCCAAAAATGTGGAGTAGTTTATTGAAAAGAAAAGAAAAAACAGCTTAATTAGCGGCCAATATTTTTCTTTAAACTTTATAATAAAATCTTTGAAGAGGGTTTATGATCGATCATTCAAAAATTTAGTATTATTGTAATTTTTTTTACTCATAAGTCCATATTATATTACGCTGTGTTATATTCCTCATTTATCAAAAAAAAGAAAAAAAGAAAAAGAAACGAATAATAGTTGTAACCGAAAAAAAGAGTAAATATGAGACATACAATATCTTAAGATATAATACAATAACGGTAGGATTTCTTAAAATTAAACAATTACGTGTTATTTTGATATTATTATTTGGACAATAAATTCTCACACTGTTTGTTTAGGTGTGTGGCGGTGAAACGGTGACTTGTGGTTGGATTGGGCCACATAATATTGACACAATGAGGTCCACATATGAAGTTGAAAGCTTTTTGTTTGCTAGCGGGGGGACCTGAGTCCAATGAGTCAAAAAGTGTTGGGCCATACCCGTCACATTCGAAGTGCCTTTGCCTAGCTTTCATCATAGGATACGATTTTCTTATAGAAGATTATTACATTATAACTAATCTATATCTATATAATAAGTCAAAATTAGTTTTTTTGAACCTTATGGGACAATAATTTAACTGTTATTAAAATATTTTTAAAAATATCTCAAATTTATTTTAACTAAGTCTAGAATTTAAAACACTTTTTTAAAGTGTAAGGAAAGGATGAGAAAATAAAAGAGGAAAGAGAAGTACACATTTATCATAATCATCTTCTACTTTACTTATCCTAAGTTTTATTGTTTCATAATTTATAATTTTTAATTTTGAGTTTAACATTAATTTTCAAAAGTCAACAATGATTAAATCATTTGAAACGGAGAGGAGTAATTAATACTAACAAATATATTATATTATAAAATATATTAATGATTAAAATATTAAATAAAATATATTATATGTTAAAAGAACATATTAATGAATAAATTTTAATTACCAATTTTATTTAATGTAGAAGGCATTTAGTTAAGTAATGTTTGAAATAATTTAGTGACTAAAATTTAGTTAATTTTTTAAGCTAAAAGTCATAATAGTAACTTATTATTCAACAAAAATATTATTCCTAAATAACTACATATTAAAAATATTGGAAAAAAATATTATGACAAAATAATAATTAATATTGAAAAACATAATATATATTAACAAATATATTAATGATTAAGTTTTAATTATCATTTTTATTTCAGATAGATCTTTAGTTAACGATTGTTAGAAAAATTCCTCACTTATATGTAGTATTAGCTATTAAAATTTAGTTACGTTTTAAAACTAAAACCGTGATAGTAACTTATATTCTACAAAAATGTTAATGCACATAGAGTTTCTTAAACACGGTTTAGGGTTTTTTTTACGTTGTAATCATCTAAAAAATTATATAAATTCAAAAGATTGAAAATAAAAAGTTATTGTTAAAATGTAAAACTATATAAAAATTGAATATTAAATTAAAAATAACCAAAAAATATATTACTAACACTCAATTGATAATTATTTGTTTGAGCAACGTTTGTAGTCACTTTAAGAGTAATAGCAAGTTAATTTAAAATTCAAAAAGTTATTTTATAATCGTCAAATATAAAATAAATTAGAAACTAAAAATATTTTTACTTGAAAAAGTAAACTCGTGCTTTGCAGGAAATGGTGATACATGCAAAACATAAACTTGTTAGGTATTCCCTAATTACTCAAAAAAAGATATAAAGCCCAAAACATAAACTTGTTAGGTATTCCCTAATTACTCAAAAAAAGATATAAAGCCTAAAAATCGAAAGTTAGGGAAATGGTGATACATGCAAAATATATAATGCCTAAAAATCGAAAGTGATTGTCATTTCCCATTTTTACTCGCTAGTCACAGTATTATGTAGCATTGGAAAAAAGATTTTTAAATAATTACGAAGATTAAAAGTGTGTGAAAAGACTGCCTAGATAAACTAACTTTTTATATATACTCTCTCCTTTCTAAACTCGCATAATAATGCTCAGAAATGCATTAGCAACATAACATGCATCAATTTAAAGCCAAACAAATGTTAACTACCTACACCTACCTACCTGTAGGTAGGCAAACTAAAACTGATGAGACCACACAAACATATTTGCTTGCTTCATATAAACCACCACCCTCCATATGCAAATGTAGCTAGCAGAGAGCTCTCATGCAAGTTTTTAGCAAAATTCAGCCACCCCAAACACATCTAGAAACCTCACTCACTGGCACGACACTCATCTGCCCCTATTACATCACTGGAAAGGCCTGGGAGTTGGTCCCAGCACTAACCCACAGCTCCATCAACAGACTGGGAGAGAGCATATCATAAAATTTGAGATTTCACTTGATGAATGTGAGATGATCTCAAGGACCAATGTGGGGGAGAGATCTCAGGCTTCCATGCTTGTCTTTTCAACCTTTTACACTCTTTAATTTCAGTGTTGGATAACTTTACCTCCTCCTGCTATAGTAGAACCCACCTCCAGAATGCTGATGATACCGATGACGTGATCCGGAACCCCTCCCACCATGCCCTTCCCGGCTGGAAGCTCTACCACCCCCACCCTGTATCCAGCTAATTGGTTGGTTTCCCAGTCCATTAAGCTCCTCTTCCTCTCTATCATTATACTCTAAGACCAACCTCTTAATGTCTTGCTTCTCCTCAAGCTCAGCTGCTTCCTTTTGTTTTGTGCTCTGTACAAGTGAGGAATCTCGGGGTATAAACATCTGTTTCGTTTGTTGCTTGCTGCCACGCTTTACAAGAACTTTCACACGAACCTCCTTGCTTCCCCTGGCCTCTTCATCCAAAGTTTCGTCGCCACTTTCACCTTCAACTCCTCTTCCATGATGATCCTTAGTGGGTCCCTCAAACACATTCATTGGTATCATCATGTTCAATGTTGGCCTGGCCCGCAACTCCAGCTTTCTTGAATCCAAACTCTCCTGCATCATAACCATTTAAATCATATGTTGACGTGAGTACCAGTCTGCATATATTGTTTTCATATCACTCCAGTACAGACCATTAAAATAGAGCTTCAGGAACTACAAATTTCTTTGCTTTCTCTATCTTGTTTCAAATCTAAGAAAAGATACATAAATCAATAAATGCCCCCGAATACTTATAATATAATGAACAAAGTCCTAGGTTTACCTGCATTAGGGCCCTAAATTCTCTGTCAAAGTCAGCTTCCTCCAAAGGATCCACTTTCGTGACCTTTTGCCTGACTCGGACTTCATCTTCATCAGAAGCATGATCACCCCCATCCGAGTAGTCATCTTCACTGTCACGTGTATCATCGTGATTCTCTTCATCCAGCTCTTCCTCGTAATCTTGTACGTCTGGATCAATGGTGCCACTCCCAGAGTCAGTGTCAGTATCCTCGGCTACCTCTTCATGTGCCTCGCCATTTGCCTCAACACCATTTGCAAGCTTTTGTCCATTCACTGAGATACGTCCCGAAGTAGTCCTGATTGGATGTTTTTCTCTGTCTGGGTGCTTCTCAGTATTGGTTTTGTCAGTTGAAACTGTATGCTCATGCTCCTCAAGTACGACTAGAGCTGCGTTAACTTCTTCAATAGATGAGTATCGGGTCATGTTGGGGCGTAAATCTGCAAATAAGTCCTGCAAATGCTTCGATTCGTAAGTTGTTTGATCTTTAAAAGTAGATAACAGGATAATCTTAGAAAGAAAATAGGAGTGCACCAAAAAAAAGAAAATAGGAGTGCAGCAAACTCTACTTACACTGCAGGTGAACAGCAAAAAAAAACCCTATTTCTTTTAGAAAAAGGACAAACAAGTTGATCAACTCCAAAATTATTCTACTTTACCATCAAACTCAAACTCAGGAAATAGTCATTACTTGGCTAATTGGCTTGCAACTCGCAAGCCTTGCCAATTGCATTTTTAATGTCACAGAGATTCAGCAACATAATCTACAGCATGGTCGAGTTCCAAACTTCTTTCAATCCTTTGGTTGATCATGATGTGGTAATAAGAAGCGCTAATAAGCTGGGCACTGTCTGGTCGATTATGCAGCAAGCAGAAATATACATCTCCCTAGCTTGATCATTTTAGTCATTTGTTTGGTTATGAGCCCCTTGTCCTCAATACCATAATCTATTCGAGAAATGGCCAAAGTTCCAATGTTCTCAGTGAACAAGGTCTCAAGAAAGCTAATCTATCTTAGTGAGCAAATCTAGAAAATATACCAATAATGCATGTGGGAACTTTAATAATTATAAACTATCTCAAACATTTAAACAAATGCCCAGACTCCTGCGGCAACATCACCATAAATAATTTCGTACCAAGTAAAGTTTATTCAATGTTAATACTACCTAAGGCCCTCCAGGCCCATGATTGATAGAATCAAAATAGGCTGAAGGCAACCTCCACGGAGTACTTCTTTGTACTGTAAAACATGTATTCTTTAGACATGCCGGAGATTTTTAACACCAGTTTTGTAATTGATGAGCACTATAAGTCATCCCATGTCTTGCTAACGAAAAAGGTAATTGGTTCCTAGTCTAAGAAAGGTCAATAATCCCATACAGGCATACACAGGGATTTCAATGGAAAAGCACTCAATATCATGGTGTGACCAACTTGTTGATTTTCAACCTCTGCTATAAGAAAAATATTGAAACATCATTTAAATCCAAACCTTGGATTACCAAATTCCTTAAACCCACTTCAAGTTATACGTGTACAGGTAAATTCATTCATTATCAAAAGGATTCAGATTACATACAAGGAAAGAGCATTTCTAAGACTGACCTGTAAATCAAATTCAATATCCAATGGTACTGCGCCTTTGCTCAGTATGTACCTCTGGAAATGAATTAAGAATCGATCCAGCTTCCTCTTTGACGAACCTCGATCAAAATAATGTCCACAGGTTTCAAGAAGTGTAATAACCAACCTGATACGGAAACAATCTTCTGGTGGATCCAATACATCCTCCTAGTAATTTTAATAGGAAGAAAGAAACATATATCAGCAAGTTAGAGATTTAAAAATAATTGTCGTTATCCTATTTCTTAATAAGGAGGTTACTTAATAGAGATACAACCAAAAGTTCTGGTAGAAACAAGAGGAATAAATTCACCTTTTCTTAAGCAAAATCATACAAAAATGTCTTGTAAAGAATAGAATTTCAAAGTACAAACACTGGCTCTCTGACTACCGAAACTGCTCTAGATCATCTAAGACCTCTAATCCTCTAGACGGTCAAATTATGACCCAAATGTTAGAAAAATCACACCCCTTCAAACGATCAGTTAAACCAGTAAGCACTAAATCTAGATATGACATAACATTCTCTAACTGTTTTTGTTTTTTGTTTTTTATAATGACCGAAGACATAACATTTAGTAACTATTACTACTACAACTATGTCAAACTTTGACAATCGCGTCCATTGCAATGCAGCATTAGTAACAAATTTGCCTGGCAGGGCACACCATTAGTGACTAAAAAGACACTTAGTATATGAAATCACATACGTCCTTTCAAAATTTTATAAAGGCTTGAGCGTTCCACAGATTTCAGCTGCTAATTCAGCAAGGTAGATTAACTGCCCAATACCAGCATCAACACTCTTGTTTTTGGTTCTGCTTCATTTTGAATTTGGATTAAGTACATGTAAACACACGCCCGATTGGGACCCAGACCGCACTCAACCTTAAGTACCAGGAGTACCCCTTCAGCTAAAGCCTACACCCAGTAATACATTAATCTCTCTACTTCCTACTCCCTAATACGTGTCAATATTATATTTTCAGGTCTCCAAAAGACAGTAAAGGAAAATATATGGACATTCCCCATGTCATGCCTTGATTAAGAGACCAGACTACCTATGCCTCACATGTTTTACACAAATGAAGCTTTTGAATCCACATATAATCCAGATGCATTCAAATTTGTATGTATACCTCAGCTGTTCCATGGCCAAAAACGAGAATCAAATAGAGCGTGTCAAATATAACAGAAGAATCCACATGTTCATAGTTGTATAGCTCCCCCAAGAAACGCATGTGTGCAATACGTCGTTGCTGCATTCCATAGTCATTCAACTCTAATCCAACTCTAATTTCCTCCAAAACCTGAATTTGAAATGTGATACTGTGATGTTTCCAGATACGCAGATAATAAGGGTAAAAATAACACAGAAGAAATAAATAAAGAGTGAATAAATACGAGTGTGGCCTCATAGTTCATGCATAATATTGGACTAAGAATTTGTGAGAATGAGATGCTATCATGAAAAAGGTATTGGAGCAGTTTCGAGCATATTTATAAGCAAAACTATAATAACAAAGGAAAGACAATGGAGACAACTCAAAAGAAGGAAAGAAAAGGTAAGATTTAGTCTAAACCTCACTAGTTACCTAGAATGCATAAATTCCTGCTCCATAGTTTCTCAAGATTTCCGATGCAAAGAAGACCAAAAGAAACTAAATTCAGATATACATTAACAACACATAAAGCAAATGT
Source organism: Panax stipuleanatus (assembly GCA_020205555.1). Lineage (NCBI taxonomy): Eukaryota > Viridiplantae > Streptophyta > Magnoliopsida > Apiales > Araliaceae > Panax > Panax stipuleanatus. Next base: position 142,456,596 of record CM035118.1, on the reverse strand, counting down.
GATTGATTCTAAGAGTCTGGTTCAAAACCCTTCAAATGTCCATTCAGGTAAGACAAGACCAATTGAAGCTCGAAGGGATCTTACTTTGGAATAAGAAGTAGCCAATTTTAATATAATAACTGCGCAATATAACAACAGCCAAAAGAAACCCTTTGAGCAGTTTGAAACAACAAAAGATACCCTAAACACCCACCCACACCTGCAGATATATAGACAAAGAGAGAAAACTCAAGAAGAAGAAGAATACATAAGATGGAGAACCAAAATAGAAGAACAATCCTAAATGGACTTAAAATCCCTAAGGACACCAATCAGGCTTCAGATCTTAATTCTTACGACTCGCCCCTGTATAGAAAGTGCATTCTAATAGGAGAAGATGGACTTAAATATCCAATGGATATTTGATAAGTCAAGAAGGAAAGAAGAGCAGACGAGTTATGTCCTCGAAGATTAACGGCCACCAAAATTCAATACATCTTATGATGCAATTTGGACAGCCTGACACCATCCTCACACAGGACAAAGAAAAACATCTTGATCTTTAGTAGTTACTACACATGAAGGAAAATCTGGTGAAAGCAGCAAGAATATAATCCTCTTCTTTTCTTAGCCATCAAAGTCTTGATTATATAGAAAATTCATATGCTCAACATATATGTTTCCACACCGAAAAGAAAAGAACAAACCTCATCAACAACAGAAACTGCAAATTCATCATGATATCGACTCAAGCCAGCGGTAAGTGAAGCGATCAAGTGAATCTGACCATACTTTCCCTTATGAACCTTCATAAAACATTTTAAAAGGTAGGGCTCACATTCACTCCAAGGTAGTTTACGAAGTTGTCTCAGCACATGCTCAATTGAAGACTTGTCAAGATCCGAGAAAAGTAGTTTTCGAATATACTGAAAAATTTGTCAAACATAAGGTTAACAAATGATGATTCTTCCAAACAGATGGCAAAATTGAGAAACCTAAACAATATAACAATATACCTGATGCAGTGGAGGACGAACTTTAGAGATTCGTGCAGATTTTTCTGGTGGTTTGCACAGGTAATAAGCATTCTCTACAAGAGTGCTGTGACGAGGATCCAAATTTTTTACATTTTTTAAGCGCATCAATATCTCCAACATGTTAGCCATGCGTACAGTAGTTTCAGGAGATCGGTAAAGAAAACGGCCACATGTCTCAAGAAGATTACAAGCAACATCAATGTTATGATGTGTAAAATCATCCAAACATGCCTGGTCAAAAGAGAGAAATTGAGCAACCCTTATGTCAATGAAGAGGGCAAACATGAACTAGATGTCTCAACCAAAAATAAGGTCTTTTCCAATCCCCAATGAACAACCACAACATGCGTTAACAACTTTGAGTTGATTTTGTTCAATCAGAAGAACAAGGTCAAGTGCCTCAAGTCAAATATATTAGTACTGGTAATTAGAGCAATAAAGTTGAGAAAACAAAAAAAAAGGAAAGTGCTCTCCCTAAGAAAATGCTTGTAAGCATCCTACTATTCACATAAGAAAGCTATGGACACCCCCAAAAAGGTTAAAAAATTTGCATTATGATGATAGATAGAAACCAAAGCAGTCTCGGCATGGTGGTAAATGTTTTGGTCATATAAAAAGGAGGGACAGGAGAGAGAGAGAGAGGCACCGGAAGGTTTTTGAGCAACCCAGTAGAAATTTAAACCAATAGAAAAATATTTATCAATTACTTACATCTTATATTTCTTTTGACTAGTAACTAACTACAACTTATCATTACCTTTAGACAACTAAAAACAAGACCAGCTGGTGCAATTTTAAATTTGCAAAGTTCTCCAATAAACCGAATATTCCTGATCTTAGTTTCGATGTTCATTTGATCCTGAAACAAATGAAAATAGTATGTAATCAGAAGCCATTCACTTTTACATGCTAAGCAAGGCATATTTTTATATATACCTTCTTATTTATCAGAAAGTTGAACTCTTCCTCCAACAACTGTAGGAGCATGGAAGATACATCCTTCATACAAGTTGACAGGGTGGCCACCATGCGTGAGTAGTATGCCAGCAGCTCCAGAGATGTCCTGGGGACACTAAACAAAGCCCTCACAAGCTTTTTCCGGCTGGACTTTGAATTGAGATAGCAAAACTCTACCTGAAATTATAATAGTAAGCATTCAAAGGGTCTTCAGCAATAAATAAATAAAATTAAAAAGTAACAACAAAAGGAAAGGCAACATATGTATATTACCTGACTATATTATTTAGTATATTTACTAGCTGAATAAAAAAATAATCATGATCTATCTCTCTTGACCAAAATAAATTTATATCCCTAATCTCAATGAACAACATTAATTTGCATTAGCAACTCTGAGCTGCTTTAACTCAAAGAACTACTGAACAAGATTTTTTTTCTTTTTCATTAGATAAGAAAAGAAATTTATTAGATGAGAAAAGAGAAACATATGGAGATCAATAAGTTTACCCATCCTATAAGAAGAGGAAAAATAGAAATACTTAGAAGATATTAGCTGTCCAATCTCTACAATGTTAAACTCAACTCAACAACACCATTTATCCCAAACTAGTTGGGTAGGCTGAAAAATAAATCCATACCCACATGTAAAGAAAGAATAAAGGCATGTAGAAAAATAAATTTTTTTAAAAAAAAAAGACAAGACAAAGAAAAAAAATGGGAATAAATAGAATATAAGACTTGCATTGAGAAGCATACATACATAGATATAGAAGGATAAAATAAAACAAAGGAAAAAAAATGAAAAGGACAAGGGAGGGAAAAGAGAGAGAAAACAAAACAAAAGGCAAGGGTAAAAAAGAAGAAACACCCCTCTGATATGCGGATTGCACTTGATGTAGAACAATGAAAAGAAATAAAAATTAGCATCTCTCTGCAAAATCGGACATGTCGGCACGCAACACAAGATAGCAACATAATAGCTACAATCAGATTAAAATAATCAAGATGATGTTGAATACAAATAAACCTTCGCCTTATATAGAGGCCATGTGAAACACAATCTCCTTTTTTTTTAATTAAAAATATTTATATGGTAAAAATAATAATATACATTACAAAATCATACATTTTACCTAGAGAGAATAAATTTTTAATAGAAAAACTTTATGTACTAAATTTAGTACTAACGATATAAACTTCATTTAAAAGTAAATAAATTTCAACTATTTCTATATAATAATCAACATCATATTAAATTGAATTGAACTTCCAATATCTAAAAAATAAAAAAAATCTTTTAAAAATTATTAGTCATATATTTTCTTGGTAATAGAATTATATATTAGACTTAAATGTTTGATATGACTTCTCTACACACTGACAGCCTGTCAGCTACTAGGCTTACGTAGTGTGTTTTGATTTTTTTTTCTATTATCTAAATAATATAGGCATTAGGATAAATCGAGAAAGAGTGCCAATCAACGGGAATGTGTATTTTGATATTTTCTCCTTCTAAAATTCCACCAATAGTGATAGAAGAGCTTAGCTATCCCTTTTAAATTCATTTCCGTTAGGCTTCTTCTCCACCAACACCATCTCTGTAAGCACTGATCAATGCCCTTAGCCCATATCCACAAGCACAGAAGCAAAAGCACTATAGCTTCCTAATCAATCTGCCCTAAATCCACAACTAAAAATGTCGAGATTGATTGGAAAGAGGACGTAAAACACGCCGACCTTCATGGATCCAACGGCTGGGCTTCATTTCTGGCTTTTTCTCTCTCCACTTCCTGGACTATTTCTCAAGGGGAAAATTAAATAAAAAAATTGGAATCCCCATCTGGCCATGGTTCCTTCAGCCCACCAGCGTTTTAGGCTGATCCGATTTTTCGTTTTATCAGCCGATTCGAACAGTTTAACAAAAATATGGCTGTTTCACTCGGTTTATGCCGAAATTTTTGCATGTCTCGTTTTTTCAGATAACCATACCGGTCAGTGCTACGGTTCCCAGTTCAACCAGTTGAACAGGCAGATCCAGATTGGTTCTAATAACTATGCTTTTACTACTCTCCCCATATAATTTCCAAATGAACAACGTTAAATAAAATAGTTATGTACTGGTAATTAAATAAACAAAGTTTAAAAGGTCACATAAAGTGCTGAACACTGGGTTGTAATTTAAAAGCCCAAAACATACAAAGGTTCCAAAATGCCTCTAAAGCACAAGCACACAGATAGTAGAAAACATGCATATAAATCTCATTTTATAGCAGATATGTAATAAATAACTAAACAAGTGATGTTAGCATCCACAACTTAAAAACATAAATCACAACTAGAGAAGAAATTTATTCGACTCTTGGTAAAATTCAGCATTTTGTTAATTAATGCAAAGTTGAGTGATCGATAAAGACTTCTTTCTCGCTTTTCCTTTGCCCAGTTAGAATATCTCATATACACTACAACTTAAACATAAAGTTAATTAATGCATAGATTACCAAGCAGCAGCAGCAGCAGATCAGCTAGAGGGAAAATCTCACGCCGCCTGCGCCTGATTGCATGCTTTGCGTCTGAGAGACCAAGTGAGGTGCTCTAAATATGCCTAGTTGGGCATTGAAACTAAAGAGTACCTAATGAGGACATGCCTAGCTTGGACGGGAATGAAAACCATGGAGCGTATCTGGTGCAAGTTCCTATTGGTCCAGTTATGAGGACAAAAGCTAGACGATTCAAGTAGGGACTTAATGGACTAATAACTAATTCAAGAAGTTTGGGCTGAAAATTATTCAAGGGAATTCAATAAAAGAGATGTTCCTCAATTAATTAGCATGACCCAAATATTATTGAATTGACCCAATAAAATTTCCAAACGCGACAAGGATTAGGGACTATAATTACTCGGCAATTGTGGGATTATTGGATTCTAGAAAATTAGTTTTTAAAATTCTATTGTAATTAGGATTTCTTTTTGTTTATCTTTCCATATATTTAGGGAGTTGTCATCATCTTTCATAATTCTAATGTATCTAGGATATTTTTATATAGGATTTTGATTACAAATCAATTGTTGATTCCTTATAGGATTAGGGTTATTTTTGTTACTATAAATAAGGGTTACAACTATTGTAATGGACACACGTTATTCATTATTCAATATACTTGTGAGATTATTCTCTTCTTTTAGTTCTTTGAAAAATTCCTAAATTATTCTTAGTTTTTCTTTGAGATTCAATTTTGACTTATAATTCAACAATACATAAATGGGTGTGGCGTCTTCTACCGTATGAGGTTCTTGCTTCTTATAAGTACGGGAGTTAGGTGTCGTTGGTGTCCATTCAACGCAGATTTCATTGCACAAGCGATTGTACCAAGGTTCTCGTCTCAATATAGGCAAAGGGTTGCGGTGTTGTGAGTGTTCCACCTTACGACTTTGCTAGAAACGATCCTGGCGACGACCACCTCAAGCAAGCGTGCCGTGGAGTCTATCAATACCTTTAGGCTTTAACAACAATTAGTGACATTGCGTAAAAGATAATAGAACACCATCTAAAAGAGGACACAAAAAAACAAGGAAATTTGACATGAAACTGATTACTTACTGTCAACTGATCAATTAAGTCACGGCTAACACAACCAGGGAGCCTTTGCAACAACCCATCCAAATTGGTTCCTTCAAGACCTTTAAGTTTCTCTTTTTCAGCATCACCTTTTCTGTCAGCTTCCTTTTCTTTTCCTTTCTCTAAATCTTTATCATCTTTTTCTTTTCCTTTCTCATTTTTCCCATCATGCAAAGCCCCAGAATCTACAGAAACATCTGTACTGTCTTGTGTAATCATCTGTTGATCTGGTTCAGGAGCCAAATCCTTCACAAAATAAAATGCGATATAACTATATAAGTAGGAAACTTGCACCGATAAAAGTTCAAAAAAAAAATCAAAGAATATCAGATCAGCTTCTTGCATTAAAACAACAACGATTGAAGTTTCTTGAGAGGAAATGGCACTCAACTATCAGATGAATAGGTCAATGAACATTTGAAATGTGCAAAGGTGCTTCTGAACAAAAGGCAAAATAAATTTGTGACATTTTGTGAAAATCTTGGACAGTTACCATTGATACTAAAAAACAACCAGATGCCCCAAGGAAAAACTCCTATTTAAATTTAGAAAAGCATCAAAGAGAATTTAAGCCATGTACATGTGAATTATACAAAGGAAGACAACCAAAACACAAAATAGAATCAGACTACCTACACCACTAGATAATAAAATCCATATCAAAGGGATCCACGAACCATACATTAACCACAATGGGAAACTATATAAGGTAAAGCTCTAAGGTAGAATCCTCTAAAAAATCCACAAAGGGAACTACGAAACTAGAATCAAGCAATGCACTTTAAATAGCTATAGCCTTTAAATAGCCATAGCAGATATGCTGAGCATTAATACCAAAAGGCAGAAGAGGCTCCAACTTTCTACAACATATCTTCTATTGCTCTATCCACTAGACCACAACATGCATAAAGGGGAAACATCGCTTGAAAAACTTACAAGGTAATGGCGATTCTTATAAAGTAGAACTTCATTTGCATCAAAGCACCAAGTTCCAATGTCTTTCTTATATATACACAATGAATGGCAAAAACAAAAGTAAAATCAAGGTTATAAATATTTAGTCATGTCTTAGAGTAAAGGGAATTGTATGCTGGAACCCAATGTTTTTCAGTAAAGAATACTGGCCCCTGATGTTGACACCAAAAGATTTTAAGACACCCTATGTGATTCTAAATTTTCTTTTAATAGCACATACCTACAAGATTAACTAGAATTATTAATCCAGTATAAAGGGTGGGAAAGTCAAGAAACCATGTCTGATAGTAAAGTACTACAATTTTTTTCTGAATAAACTGCTAGAAGGGGGGTGCTTAATTATGGAATAAATCAAAAAAGTCAAAGGAGAAAGAACATACAAGGCTGAGAAACCAAATGAAAAGAAATAACACTGGCATATCCCATCCTAAAACATGCAGAAAAATACATAAATCACAAGCTAACTTGTCAAAAACCCATAAACCAAGGAAAAATGTCATTATTATTATACAGCTCATCATTATATTAATTTTAAAAAATGAAAACCAAAAAGGCATAGAAAAATAGAGATTTCTTCCGGTTTGGCATTTCCCAATTAGACAAGTATACAACCAATATTTAGATCCTAAACGACTACAGCTCACAAAACCCTTACACTTGATTGTTCTTGTGTCTTCGGAGATTGATCATTCACCTTGGGCTCTGACTCTCCCAACAATACTGCAGGAACAAATGCTCTGGAAAAATACATGTAATGTATCATTCTCAAAATATGGCAGAATTATTATCTGAGAAAAGAAAAACTGAGCATTTAAAATATATCTCTTTTCCTATAAAACATCGCCTTACACAGAATTCCGACTGAAAAACACCATTACATAAAGATTTGATAATAAATGGGTTTATAACGTTTAAAAGGAAACTACCATTTACGGAATAAGCAAAAGGAGGCAGAAGATTCGGTAATCACCGCTTTGAGGACAAGGAGAGATTGATTTGGTTGTCCATATTATGTTTCTCTTCCAGAGTCTTTCCTTTTTGGAAGAATGAGGTATTTACCGGGGCTGTTGTGTCATTCATTGATTTTAGATGGGTCTTTGAGCATAATGTTTCTATGTTTTGGTTAATCCGGTGGTATATAAAGCTTTTTTCTAGTCTTTTTGTTCTCTTGTGGGTTTTGGTTTTTCCTCTCTTTTTCCCGTTTGTATATGTCACGTGTACATTGGTGGCACCCCCTTAGTACCTATTTTATAATATCATTTACTTGTAGGAAAAAAATGCTCCAGACAAAACAAACCTGAGGTCTGGTAAGCATTCATAAAAGGCTCTTGTATCTTCATCGTCCCATATCGCTTCGAGAGTAGAAGAATCTTTCCCAGTAGCAGGAGATGATGCATCTTCCCCTGTTGTGACCCTGGTCGTGTGACCATCCTCTGGCATCACAGGAGGTTGCATATCAAGTGCTTCTGCTAAACTACATACAATCAAACACAAAAATTAGTGGAATTAGACAAAACACAACTACTAAAAAATGACTATAAAAAAAGAGGTTGACGTGGGAAGAAGATGCGTTTTTTTTGACAAGTGTGGGAAGAACATGCATTTTTTATTTGATTGTAGATGCAAAGAAACCATAAATAATCCAAACCTTAAATGCATGCCAGTGCAGACTCGGCCGGTATTGACTATAATGACATGTAACTAACAATTTACCCTTTTTGACTGTTTTACTTTTACATAAGAATCCTTGTTCTTGTGTTCTTGTGTATGAACTGCCATATCAAAGTGTCAGAGGAGTAAATGTCTAAAAAGGAAACAAAGAAAGCAGTGACAAAGGCTAAAGGCAAGCTTTATGAGGAGCTCCGCCAAAAATTTAGAGTCAAGGAATGAAAAATATGATTACAAGCTTTCTATGACAAGGGGTAGAAAACTAGAGACTTTACCCGCACTAATGCATTAAGGACTAGTATTAAAGATTTTTAGGACAAGATGAAGAGGTTAAGGAAAGGTGCAGTTACTTCACTAAGTAGTGTAATGCGGAGAGTGAAGGGAGATAAGGGGAATTTCACAATGTTTTTTAAATTAATGGTTACGCAAATTCTTATACGTTGAATGAGAGTACAAAATTAAGCTTTAAAAAAGATGAAATATGGTAAAGCTATGGCAGTGTTCTAAAAATCCCTCCGCCTAGGCACTAGGCGGTTCTTTAGCATCTTTCTTTGGCTAGGCGCCTAGGCCCCGCCTAAACAGAATCAGACATCTAGTTTAAAGTTCTACAATACTTAAATGAATTTGTTATACCTTAAAAAATTGTTTCTTTGGTAATATTTCACGTAAAATTTTTAAAAATTACATATATTATATGTTTTGTATAGTATAACAAGTATATACAATAAAAAAAATTAAAAAAGATCGCCTAAGAAAACGCCTAATCAGCCAAGGAAAAGGCCTAAGCACCGCCTAGGCACTAGGAGCCCCTCCACCACCTAGGTCCAACAATTTTTAGAACACTGAGCTATGGGCCCAGATGGATACCCTATCGATGTTGGAGATTGTTATGGATGTGGACTATGTGGCCTTAATCTGCTTAGCAAAATCATACAAAAGATGCTCGAAAAGTGGAAGAGGAATATGTTAGTGCCAATTGAGAAGAACAATAGAGAGATTGAAAATTAATCTAACTATAGAGGGATTAAACTCATGAACTATACAACAAAGTTGTGAGAATAATAACTAAACATCAAATAAGAATTGGGACCAGATCTACTATGTAGGGTAATTTGGACAGTTCGTAGTTATGCCATGGATCTTTACGCCTTTAGTTTCTTGCCATGTGGATGAGCCAACAAAAGACATTCAGAATGACGCGTGTTATATGTTATTAGTTAATGATATAGTGTCAGTCAATGAGACTATGACTGGTGTTAATGCTAGAGACGTCATTTCTTTTCTTTTCTAAATTATTTATTTTATTCTTTTCTTAAATTAGTTTCTCTTGTTAATTTTATTCTTACCTCTCTACTTGTGTGCTTACAAATGGGATTCATTTTCTAGTCTCCCCCAACAAAGTTTGGTATAAAAGATGTTGAGTATATGGATATTTAGAAGAAGGTTGGAGTAACACTGATTGAGGAGAAAATGGAGGATATCAGTTTAGATGGTTTGATCATACCTCACATAACTTATAGATGCACCGGTAAGGAAAGGTATGAGGATGAAGATATAAGAGGCGGGAGTGGTATGCTGGAAATTACTCGAGGAACTAGTACAAAGATACTTGAAGAAGCGCAATATAATTGAGGACATGGCCTTCGATAAAAGTAAGTGGACGAGTGCAATCTGTATAATCAAAGGCTGAGTACGGTGTTCCAGCTTTTGTTTTTGTTTCTCTTTCCCTCCTTTATTTTTTATTTTATTCCTTAGTTTTCATTCTAGCTTTTTATATATATTTACGTTTTGGGTGTTCTTTTATTTTATTTCATCTATTTCCAATCTTTAATTTTATTTACTCTTCTTATTTTATCTATTTATTTATCTGTGTCTTTCTGCTTACACATGGGATTGATTTTCAACCTACTCCAATTAGTTTGGGATAAAGGGTGTTGTTAAGTTGAATATCCCTGTTTCAAACTTGTAAAAAGACTAACAATGTAGAGCATATACAGCCTCCCTATGCAGTCCAACAGTCCATGATGCTGCACTAGCGTCAACATTAAACAACATTGTAACATCAAAGCTATGTCTAAGAAAACAGAGAACAATAATCAACTTACGCTGAGACGCCACGATAGAGATGGTCGTATGATTTTCGCAGCTTTTCATATGAAGCAGCATTTTCCTCGCTGAGCTCACCTTTTGCATTTAAAATTTTTGCATTTTCAAGCTCCATTTGGCGAAGTGACTTCAATTAGGATCAAGAAATATACAAGAGAGAGAAGGGGGGGAGAGTCAAAAGTAACACCACATAAGATTAGCTTCTTCATTCAAATAAGTAGAACGACTTGACCTGGCCTAGAAGATACCAAATCAACATACATAAAAGAACCAACATATATAAAGGAGTATTAAAACACCTACAGTATGCTCTGACTGAAGTAGCTCTGCCGCCGCATCATAGTATGTATGAAAAGCCTTTTTGAAGAATTTTTTCTGATCTACTGATATATTTAGGCCCTTAAAAAACTGAAACAAGTAAACCCACAGGATAGAATTAGCATTCCATAGAAGTACTGAATCAACAAAAAATTACGGTTGCAACAAGGTCTTCGCAAACAAGATGCAGGCTATAATGCTTTTCAGATTCAACACAGCTCTGTAAAACAGGGACTTTGATTGTACTGACTCGTGGAAAAAGATTTAAAAAAAACAGAAGAAAAAAGAAAAAGAAAAAGCTATACCTCCTCAAGAATTTCTTGTCCAGACTGTGGAAGTCCAAGGAAGTAACTCGCTTGTCGAGCAAAACTAGCAAGAAGAGACAAATTCATTTGAGTTGCATCTCGATCCTTTAAGTGCTCCATGCTAGTGAGATCCTTGATAATATTAATGAAAACACCACCATCTTCAACAACCCCAACAAAATAAAGTTCCAAAACGAGTTTAAGAGAGCTGCGTTTCTTAATGGCTCTCAAATTCTTGTCGGCATCCAAGTCTTCCACAGATTTTCCAGGAAAGAAGATTTTTAGGATTCCTTGAACCAAAGTTGGTGAAAAGTCTTTGTACCTCTGATGGAGCAAAGAACAGATCTGCAGTGGGGGAAAATATGAGAAAAAGATACAAGAACACGATGGCAGGAATCCAAATAAAATGCATAGGTATAAGAGGTGATAATTAGGAAAAGTATTCCTTAACAAGGCCATATTGGCCAAATTTAGATGCCCAAGAAACAAGTACATTTTAATGTCTGCCTTTAATTCTAAGAGATCAAATATAATTTATCAGCAACAAAATATTGCCAACATTTCATTAACAATTTTACCGAATCATGTTATCACTAAAATCTCAACTGTTGGGCTCCTCAAATATATTTTATTCCCCCTTCCCTTCCAATCTGCAATCCTGACATGCAAGTGGAACCTCAGTCCCTATGGGTGACCTCACCATCTGGCACATCATGTGTTAGAGAAGTCATGATTTGATTATTTCAGCCATCTCATATCTATTAAATTATTTGGATGATGAAAGAATTTTAACAATGATTTGGGGAAATGTCAGAAAAGAATGTATGAATTGAATAGTGCCCTTCATACATAAAGGATTCCATTAGAATGCAGATTACTAACTCCTCACCACGCTCAATAAGCATAAGTGCAGACAGGATGAAACAAAAACCAAAACTTTAAATATCTTTCCAACCAGGCTATAAAGCTCAAGTACAAAAGCTTAATGCTAAATCTTTTGTCTAACACAACATTGATACATTATATAGTGCACGCTCCGAGCTTGGAAGCCAAGCAACTTCATTGTCCCTTGCCGCAATGGGCAGAATAAAGTTACAGATCCCTTCCCAGTAGGAACAACCAAAATCTTAGAAGTAATAACTACAGTGTACAGGAAACTATACGTGTATCTGAAAAAATTAGCTCAAATTAATAAATGGCACCTGAACAGCAGCAGGTATGTCTGACGTTCTAAGCTTGGCATCACATATAGATGTCACTGCCTCACTAACGAATTTGCTTAAGTTGACACTTCGCAACTCATCCATCAAACTTTCACGTTGTTCTTCATTAATCTGCTTCAATTTCTTAATAACTGCCGTGTTGCGCTTAATGCTGGAATCTAATGTCCTGAGAAAACTTGGGTCTGAAAAATAAAGCGCACAAATCAACATTGATGGATGAAAAACTCATGTCCCAAACATTCATACTTAGTATGCAAATATATCAACATCAGATTACTCGGACTCCAATTCCATATTGTTATCCATAAAAACAAAACTTAGCTTATACACACTATAAATTAAGCATGACAAAATTGACCTGTTAAATGTATAAGCATGTCCGGGACAAGCAGAAATTCAACTATAATACATATCATAACCCAAAAAAAGATTACTAGAATCAGCATGGATAATTTCCTACATAATGGTTTCATAATTCTCAAATATAGTCACAAAATCAACTATGTAAATCAATGAATTATATCATTTGTTGAATGATAGGGTTATTTTTCTTGCATCCCTTTCGGCTTCTGCTATGGGGGCTTTTAGAGCTATCTCTCGGAGAACTGCACCTTTTAAAGTGCTATTTTGTTTTTGTTTTCTTCAGTCTGATGAGGGTGAACTTCTTGTTCCAACATTTTTAATTTAAGAAAGTTTTAAATCATTAGTAAGGATAACTTTGTAAATTTCTACCCTCTTAATATATTTGAAAAGGTCAAAGGGGCATTTATCCCGAGACGAAGAAAGTCTCGGGAGTATGATGAAAACTAAAGGCAGGCTGGAAGTACTAAAAAGAATAGAAAATAAAACAAAACAAAAATAAAAGGATACTCTAGAAGGGCAAACACCAGCTTAGGGAGCAAATATTTTTAGTTATATGCAAGTCCTTCTAACTAGTTTCACAACATTTGCCCATTAACAACAATATTTATATATATATATACACACGCACAAATTAAAAAATACTAAAAACAGAGACACATAAAGAGAGATGATAAGGCATCGATCCAACCTCAACTATTGTAAATGGCTCGAGAGTCAAAATACTACCCCATTCACGCAACAACATCGAAGGATATGGATACACTTAGTTAGGGGCTATATAAACTTCACCCTATATACACTGAAGTAAGTTCCATATATGCCAAATTCCCCAATAATTACCAAATATTCTCATTTTCCAATAGACAATAAAACACCCAAGAAATCCTATTGAATTCTAGCAACAACAATTTATACGAGTAAATAAGAAGTCAACCTCTCTGTCATCTCTGTCGCATTTCACAAAAATACTCCTGGGTACCGTCCTTATAGCCTAAACACTTGCTATACGGCCAACTATAAATGCCAAATCCCTAACAACCATCTATCCCTGTTTGCCAACAGATCCTAGAAACCCAAGAAAGCCCGCTACATGCTAGCAACAACATTACAAGTTACTAAGATCATTCATAAAGACCTTCTACGAAGTCGACTGCTCTAGCATCAAATACACCTGGTTATCCTCCTCAGAAACACTAGAGCACTCCACCCATCTATTTCTCAATAAGGTTCTAAAACCTGTAAATACAAGGACGCCCACATGGTTTCTTGTGACATAATAGCTGCATATTCCAGTTGCACACCACTGCCCAATCACCTGAGTCGGCTTCCATCCTTCCCTACCCTGATCCCATCACATTTTGCATCTTTCTAACCACTAAAGTGTTTAGGAGTGCACATGATGAATAAATGTCCCCAATAAACCCTCATTGTCATCCAAGAACACTATTAAATGTTTATAACTTCATTTATTGAGTAGCATCTAAATATCAACGATAGAAGTACTATCAACAACTTCTTTCACTGAAGTTGTCATTGAGTAAATATTTTTAAGTTATTCTCAAAATTGATATTACATTATAGAAATCACGCTAAGATTACCAATAAAAAGGTCAACACAATAATTATATAAGAGAATAAACCTATGACTCATTTTCAATTCATGATAACCAAATAATATTTGTTCTAATTGAAAGTCCCTTTAAGTCACTACTCACCAGGCTTTTCAGGATTCAAATTACTCTGACGAAGAGTCATTTTAGATTCCACTGATTTCTTCAATTCTTCAAGGCGAGCCACAGCTTCCTGCAACCAATAAAATATTTATATATATGGAGAAACTCACTGGACAAAGTAAGATTTTTCTTATAAGAAGTTTAGCATGTGAGATGAACTAATACTCCCTCCTTCGTCCATTTTTATTGGCCCTCTTTGTGTTGTCTTTGTGGCAAGGACTTTAAGGCACGCAGAAAAATCGTTTATATAATGCATTTTTATAATATTGTTAATGTAGTTTAACATATTAACATACAAATATATTCTTTTATAGCACATTTTGACCCCCCAAGTTATAACACACAAATATATTAATGATATAAATATATTTTTTTAAATTGTTAAACAAAAATGTTTTCAGTGCATCCTAAAATTGGTGTCCACGAACACTCAACAAAAGAAGGTTAATTAAACCCGGACGGAGCGAGTATCAGTTTTGGATAATACTACTTTAATGAAATATTAGGTCTTTATATCCCAAAAAAGAATAACAGTTCAGTTTACTTATTTGGTTTGCATTAATAATCTTCTCCGAATGTCCTTCAAATTTCTGAAAGTATATCTCCTATAGGATACAAACCACCAAAAAAAAGGGGACTTGATTGACTATATCACTAAAATTCTTATCAGTGTGAAATACGCTAATCTAACCTCATCGTCTTGTTTGCCATGGTGTTCACCTCCAGAACGGGATTCATCCTCTGGATGTTCCATCTTCCTACCATTGAGAAAGTAAGCCGATAAAGATTTAATGAGTAACCACATTCCATAGAGAAAAAAGAAAGTGCCCTACTTCTTGTATAATACACATGAATTAAGCACTCTAAGCAATTGAACTAGTCAAAATCATGCAAGAAACAGAAAACAAACCTCATAATGCTTACTTATTCCATCATGAAAACTAAAAGCACTAAAAAAAAGAAAGATAAAAAATGAAACTTGGGAGGTGCCCGAAATAATATATATAACCACTAATAAAATTAGGATATTTGCATACCAAATATCTCCACTTGCGCTGCATCTTGCGTTTTGAGGACAGAAATTATATAGTGCCCATTATACCACTTTCATGTTACATGCTCAGCTCCATGGTGAATACATATACACCATATATATATACACATAATTGTTTATACATATTGATCGATAAGGCGGTCTTATGAAATTTCTTACTGTCAAAAAGCAAGTGGAGAAATATGAAGTGTAAATATCACTTCTCTTGAAATTAAAAAAAATAATCATAAAATGATCTATATCTAAAAAAGTAATCAACGATTAACCAACATCTATCCAATAATTAGCATGTTCTTAAAAGCCAATCTCAACAAATAATCATCTCCCAACCCGTGAGTAAGGTACGCAGTTTAGTAATCATATATTCATTTAAAGTACCTAAATAGTTCAGGTACAGCATGCAAAGATTGAATACCAGACGACAATGTAAAGTCAGTGATATATGCGTGCAAATACATACAGATTCGAAGAAGGGTTTATACTGAATATGTATAGAGGATATGAAATTTGATAATTATGGCAACAAAGTCCCAAATTAACCTAAAATTAGCGCACGAGGAAGGTGAAAAAAAGTTGAAATTTGACTAAGAAAGCACTAATTTCATATATAGGTTAGCAAAAATAAGAAAACTTCTTTAACTCCAGTGCGAGAACGAGGAGACGATGATAAAAATAATGGGAGTAATATTTTACCTGAAGAGGGAAGATTTCGTTCGGAAATTTCGGAATTATTCCTTGGAATCACTGGCTAATCCTCTGTACAGAAAGTATGTAGTTTTGTTTATTGTTCTCTCCGACGGTGAAGAAAAGCCCCAAAACAAGACCGGAGCGAGAGTCGTTTTAAAAACAAAATCTCATGTCCTTTTTCCTCCTTTTCTTGCACTATTTTTGCTAATTTTGGGACGGAAAATTAAAATATACTATTATTTACGTTAGGATGAAAAAAAAATATTATAAATTTGCTGTGACTGAGTTTATAAAAATATATATTTAAATTATCTGTTTATTTTTAAAGGGGCATTCTGACAAAGGAAAAATGACTACTTTTTTGTCTTGTCTTTTCTTTTCTTTTATAAAAAACAAGAGAACTAGACATGCAATTCTTTATGACTTTTAGCACTCATCTAGCAGGTTAATGTTAAATGCTTCAATATAATGATAAATGCCTTGGGCTTTTCAAAAGACAACTTCTAAATATATTTTTAAAACTATACTTTTTCTTTAAAAAAAGGAAACGTTGACGTATTATTAGGCTAATAATACGTCAATAAATAATAATAATAAATAATATTGTATGTGTTTCATCTTTTGCTTTTATAATTTAATATTTTGTACTTTTATAGTGAAGTAGGAATAAGTAATACTTTTGCAAAGAAATTTTTGAATACTCGTACCACATAACAATTTTGTTGATTTGAATGTAGGAAACAGGGAAAGAAAAGTATGTTTATCCGTTTTAAGAGTGGAGGGAGTAGTTTTTGGCATACCTGACGCGCTTAATTGGTGCGGATGTTGTTTGATGTACTCTAGATGGAGAGCAGATTCTCTGTCTCCAAATTTCTTGTCCCCTTGTGTCCCATCATTTAAATGTTACTAACACATATCCTCTTACTTAACATCAATTAATTCTAAAATTAAAAAAAAAAAGACAAGTGTCAAAATTAAAATTAATCCTCGTTCATTGTTCCCTACCTAATATTCTGGTCATGGCTTAATTGTGTTCGTTTGTAGAATGCCTCCTGATCCATCAAAAGGGAAGCTTCATGGATTATTTGTGTTATTGCCTATTTTCCTGGGGATGCTACGGAGAGTTATGAATTTAAGTGCTTATTATATCCACATCGACATCGAAAAAATTTGATATCATATAGTCACAAGTCACAACAGCTAAATGCTGGTAGAATGAATCATGCACTGAAAATAGATAGGAGTAGGTTTTTTTATAAGATGCCTACTCCACTAAGTTTATATTGGTAAAACATTGATCGGACTTTGAGGGTTGTCATTACGGCCATTGTTTGGCATAAAGTGATGCATTTTTTTCTTATCCTTGTCAGTCGCGGACAGTGTAATGATTATCATCTTGTAAGGCAATTTTCTTACCATTAGCCTAGCCTAATTGTGCATGCTTCATTGAATCTGGCCTTACTTTCCTAAAAAGTATTCTTCCATTGACTACTTGTAGGAGTGTGTTTCTTCCTAATTCTTGATTCCACCAAATGCATCGTCTCCTTCAGACTATGACATGACATGACATGACCTGACATTGTGCATATGCATCACATGCCATCTAAATACTAAACCTGTATTTTCTGGTTGCTCATATTGTCCCGGATAGACTATGTAGTAGTATTTTGTTTGGATGCGTCATTTTCAGATTGTGTATTCCTGTTCTATCATCATAAATTAACGGACGGTGATTTGTTTACATCTAACGATAAAATAAATCGGACGATGCTACATTGATTCTGTTGATGTGTATTCTAAAGGAGTTAAATTATCTTGTGTGAGGGACTATATATGAAATACACATTAACCACCAAAATTATTGCCAATCATTCTGCAAAGAAAATAATAAGTAGCTTCTTTTTTCCCATTCATAAAATGGATTTTTTGCAAGTAAGTACATAAAAGCAATATACAATTCTATACCACCCCCCAAAATAACTAATTTTACATAAACATTATACCAATCCGTCTACCCATTTGCAAAAACAAAGCTAATATACAATCCTCAACCATAGTAGTATGTTCTAATCTAGCTAGCTAGGCTGGCTGTCTATAAGAACTCCAATGGTCCTCGGCCAAGTATATATAAACCTGTAATCTATGTAAAGTTTTCATCTTTCATACCACTACTCCTCCTTCAGTTTCTCTTCTTGGTACTAGAGTCTAAAAGAAACTAGTGAAAGTGATCCTGGAACTCGAGCAATACTCCAAGTCTCTCCCTTTAATTCAAGCCACAAAGTCCGGCAACAATTGTGCAGCAAACCTTTTGCGGCTTTGAATATTGATGTTCTCATACATGTTTGCTGAGTGTGAAGATGTGGGAGTGTCTATAGCTCCGAATTCATTTGTTTCGCCAATATCCACTCCCCTTCCCAGTTGGATGTTTTGGTTAGGGAGAAAAGTTTGATGGGCTCCAGACATTGAGAGGTTGTCGCCGTGTGGGAGACCAAGAGTGAGAGAAACACCATTGCCCGAGTATGGTGCAGCAAATTGCTCAGCGCCAAACCTTCCAATTTCCCCAATTGGGTATGAGCCAAATCCTCGAATGTAGTTTGTTGGACTTCCCATTAATGTAAAGCCATCTCTGTTTTGCCTCTGATCATTGCCAAATTTCATAGACATTTGTTCATTGTTTGCCTCTGGCTTGGAATTCATGTTCATAAATGAGGCGTTACCAGTAGTGTGCATCATATCAGTGCTCCTTAGTTTCTTGGGACTTCCTCGTGTCATTTCCTCCATTTCTGAGGATCCGATGAGGGTGAAACCAGAGTGATTTCTGATATTTAACCCAGTAGGAGAGGTGGAAACTGAAACTGAAACTGGGTGAGAATTATGGCTTGTGGGATTCTCCTGGTTTTCTGTGGAAGGACTTTTCACTTGTGAAGCTCTGGTTTTTGTAGCCAATTCTTCATCCTGGTCACTTTTGCTGGTTTTGTCCTCTGATCCATTCTGTTCTTGATCCTTGATTTCCTCTGTGTACATTTCTTCTACCATTGGCTTCCAAAGCCGCACTCGGGCATTTATAAACCAATTAGACACCTGAATTATCATAAAAAAATCATTTCACCATTATAATTTCTCAATCACGACAACAAAGTGTTCAACAATGCAAACAATATAATAAGTACCTGACTCCTAGTAAGCCCTGTTTGCTTCGCGAGCATCTGTTTGTCCGAGTCCTTGGGATAACTGAAAATAAATTTCAACAATTTAGTGAAAAACTAACCCAAAAAAATAAAAACCTAATGAACTTGAAATGAGGTTCAAGAATTGAATTGAGTAGTGAGAAATTTAGTAGTAGTACTTACGGGTGGAGAAAGTGTTCGAAGAGCCAAGCGCGAAGAACAGACACAGAACGCTCTGGCAATCCTCTCTGGGGTCTCCAAGCATTGTGTTGGATCATTCCCAACTGTTGCAGAGCTCTCTGTTGCCTGAGCTGATTATCAACAAATTTGAGCCTTGAACCCTCCATTATTCTCCCTCCTCCCAAACTATCCTCCTCACCTAAGCTCTTGCTTGCAGCTCGAATTTGGCCCAAAATCGCGTCTTTGAGGCACCGAAATTGCTTTGAGATAGTCTGTAGTGCCAGGGCTGTGTATGTTTTTGCAGAGCCAATACCAGCTGCTTGCTCAAACCAAGAAATAACAATCTGCATCTGGTTGTGGTACTGTCTGTACCTCTGCTCCACCTTCCAATTTCATAATTCAACAAATAAAAAGAAGATTCACGTTTCTATCTGTAATAATAATAAAGCTTAGTTCTGTTATGCATAATTCCAATTGTTTACATAATTCTGACCGATTGAAAACACATATAATTTAAGGTCGAGATGAATGTGACCTTGAGTTCATAAATCATAATAACTTGAAACTGAAGAAAGAAAGAGAGCTGATCACAACTCTAAATTATAACTTTAAATCTTAAAATAGAGTACATGTATAAAGACACCTGAACAGAGGATAATTTGTTTTTGTTTTTTTTTTCTTTTACCCAACTGAAATTTCAGTGGAAAGTACAATTAAATTATGTTTCTTTAAGAAAAAAGAAAACAACAACAATCTTTAGATTCATTTATTAAATTTCAAGACAAGACCTCAATATGAAAGTAACACTTGACTGCAATTCTGACACAAAATCATTTGATTGTAACTTTCCCAAAAAACTGATGTAACTTAATTGATAGAGACCCAATCCACAAACTTTGTTGGAAATTAACTGATTTCCAATTAAAGAATTCAACTTCCAAATTAAATTTTGATCTGCTTTATTATGTATACATATTTAAGTTTTATCCATACCTCGTCGAGCATGTTCACAAGCTTTGCTTTCTTCATCTGAATCTCCTGTCTTTCTGCGGTTGTAAGCTCCACGCCGCGTTTCGAGCTTGTTTCTCCTCCACCACTTAGCCCATCTCCGGCGGCTGACACCGGCGACCCACCGGTGTTCTTTGTGTTCCCATTGCTCGGCGGGGCTAATTCACTATTCTTCACTCCCTTACCAACGTTAACAACTTCATCAAGAAGCTGTTGAGCAGCCTTCAAGTACTTGGAACTCAACAGCATACTCTGCATGCCGTTAACACCATTTGAAACCCCGGAGGCGGAGGACGGCGACTCACCGGGAATCCGGATATCATCGCCGCTTCTTGGAGAAATTGTCGGTGGGGGAGCCGGAGCCCGAGCCGCAGCCGGGGATGACAGTTCACGTTCAGTTCCGAAAGACCCATATCCGGGTTGCTGGGAAGAAAGGCTCAAGGACAAACCTTGCTGGGATCTCGTGATATCACGCGCCGCCGCGAGGTCAACAGGATTATATAAGCTGTACTGAAGGCGAGGCATGAAGCCGTGGAGCGCTGAGATGTCATGCTGGGAATGGACGACGGATGGATGGTGATGATGATCTTGTTGCGGTGCGGCTGAGGGTGCCGCAGAGAGGGGGATTCCAACGAATTGTTGTGTTGCCTGGTTGGGCGGCGCGTGGAGAAAATTTGTGGGATTGATAGGGTTGCCACCGTTGGAGGAGTTGAGGAACATGTAGTTCCCCGGTGGCGGCTGCGGTTGTTGATGTTGAGTTGTGTCAGAGTATCCAACGTTGTATCCGGGATTCATCAAAATCAGTGTTTGCAATCCATCACCTTGGATTTCTGAATTTCCATGAAAGTACGTCCCCATTGATCAATCTTTTTGTTGATGTTATATATGTATATGACTATTTTTTTTTATATCTTCTTATTCTTCTTCCTATACACTGAAAAGGGTCTACGTTAAACTTCACATCCACAAACACACACCACTCAACAAATACATATATGTATAGGGGGAGGAGGAGGAGGAGGTGTATATATTAATATATATATATATATATATATACACCTGTTGGTGATACCACTAGTAATGGAGGTGGGTAGATGGTAATTCAACACATTTGGCTGCTCTGTTCAGAAAACTAGTATTGAGAATTCAGAATTGTAACTGTGTTGTGCTGATCAGATAAATCCTGGAAGAAGAAAAAAAACAATCGATTAATATACAAAATACCCATAAATCCTCTAGAGTACCACCACATAGTGGCATAATTGTGTTCAATTTCAAGAACTTAGAAGGACAAATCTTTCTGCTTTTGTTTCTTCGAAGGTTGGAATTAAGGTGCAGTCACGTTTGCTCATATGTAAAGTATAATATACTGATCGCATATAGAAAGATGGAGGGGATCAGAAAGAGACTGGTCGAAATGGAGAAAGAAAGTGATGAGCAGGGCGAAAAGAAATGGTTAAACTAATATTCATTAAAAGTTTAAAAGTATAATTGGTACCCGGTGTGATCGAAATCTGAGTGTACACGTGCTCCATCATCATCAACTGCAAGGGGAGGAGAATTTTAGTACAAAACCATCACAGCAGGGATTTGAGAGAGAGAGAGATGAGCATGCAGGTATATAGCTATTATACCTAAAAATACATGAGAAAGATGTATCCTATTCCTATCAAAGCAAGCACGCACGCACAAATTAATTAAGCCATACTCACATGTCTAGTTATATATATATGTGTGTGTGTGTGTGTGTGATGGATGAGTCTATTCAGTCATGGGAAAGAAAGAAGTAGTCTGTCAGACTCAAAATCAAACACTTCTGCAACTATCTCCCTCCTGCCCACTTGACAAGGAGAGAAAACAGGGCTTAAAAAGGGAGAGAAAAAGATGCCCATCTTTATTCATTCACTCACTCACTCAATTATACATGTACCCATTTATCACCCCCTCCCCTCCCTCCCTCCCTTTTCTTCTCTTCTCTTTTTCAAACAGAAAAAAGCATGAACTATGAATGAATGAATTCAGATGAGATATAGTGGAATAGTAATATACATAGTGTTCTTGATGGATGGGAGGGAGGTCTCTTTCTCTCTGTTTCTCAGAGGGTCTGTGAATTGAGGGTGCTTTTAGAGTGGAGTACCTGCGAACAGATCAAACAAGGGAACTTGGCTGATTTGACCCTCCCTTTTCAAATCATTTGATGCAGCCAGGAGCTACTTCTACTACTAGTTGTAAGTTACTACTACTACTACTACCACCAAGAACTTTTCAGTCAGAGAGAGAGAGAGAGAGAGAGAGAGAAAAAAGGGAAAAAGAAAAAGATGTAGATGTGTGCGCGCCCTTATGTTATTATTATAAATAAATAAAAGAAAAAAAGAAAAACAGTGCTACTATATATTAGTAATTATCAATGTGTTAGAAGATACAAGCAGCTGAAAAACGAGGAAACGTATGCTTCCGTGATGCTCTTTTATGTCATTTTATTTGCTATAAAAAATAATATAAGAGAGAAATATTAATAATTATATCATGAAACACCCTACTCCTACTCCTACTCCTTCTCCTTCGTTAGAATATGTGAAATACTTTCATATGTATAAAAAGTTTTAAGTATTTATTAATAATATTTTTAATTATGATATTTTAAATGAGTTTTTCTTAATTTGAGAGGACTCAAGACCATACGTATTAATTAGTGAAATAAAAAATTGAGTTCTGATGCCTATATTTTAATTTATCCACTGTAAACTTCACGCCATTAAGCTCTCGTCTTTTTGATACTAAAGAACCCCTTTTAAAAATAATTTTAAGAATAAATATTAGTTTATGTATATTTATATTATTTTTATTTTTGTAGACATGTTTTTAGAATAGGAGGGAATAAATAAATGAACAGTAAAAATATAACAAGGAAAGAGATTAAGATGACGATGAACATTAGGGTTTTGTTGGAGGGGACCTCAATTATTCATTATTCAGTCCTCTTTTGTCTTTTTCTCTCTCTTTGCTTGCTTGCTAGCTAGCTAGCTAGCTATTTTTGTGGTTGGATTGGATGCCAGAGTTTGAAGATAAAGCAATTAAATTCCTAAGGAAAACAGGGCCAACCACCATAACACGTACAACTTTAATGCTCAAAAAGTTATACTACTAGCTAATTTCCATTTTTTCTGTATATTTACCCGCCTTATAATTTTATCCATTTATATGATGAATATACACATACATTTAAATTTGGATATTACTCCACTACTTATCTTGCGTACAACAACTTACCAGAATCTAAAATAGAAACAAACTATTACAAACCTGAAATCACCAACCCCGTATTTGTATATGTACATTATTATGGCCATTGCTGCCTCCCAAACACTGCCTAGTGTCATTATATCTATTTATATCAAGAAACCCAACTTATTTATTTATATTGGCCTTAGTAATCTCTATAGGAAAACATGCGCGGAATATATATATATATATATATATATATATATATATATATATATATATATATATGAATGATTAGCTTCTTGGGTTTTTTTTTAATATTTATAATTTATTTGACCTTCAAGAGTTTGAGCTCTGTCAATTTTGTAGACGACTTCTTGAGGGGCTTGGAGGGAATCAGGATTCTCTTCATTTCAATTTGAAATGGAGAGTTTCTATTTAAAAATTAAAATTTAAAATTATTAAATTTAAGGTCTAAAAATTGGTACCTCATTTAAAAGTTACTAACCTAACTCTAACTCTAATCACCTCATTTAAAAGTCATTAACCTAAGGATTAGAATCCTCTCCATTTCAAGTAAATAGAGACTTTCCATTTCACGGTCCATATTTAAAATATGCGCTCTCTCTCCTGTCAACATGATGTCACATTCCAACACATTTTAAATATGGACCACAAAATGAAGAGTCTCCATTCACTTAAAATGGAGAGGATCCTGATCCTGATCCCATTGAGTTAAAGTAATAAAAATAATCATTGTTGACAGAGTTGTAGAAAATGAAAGGCCAATTCTACAAGAATAAGTCTAGGCAAACATTATTAATGGACATTAAAATTGGACATTTTTTTATTTTTAATTTTTTTATTTTTCTTGTGTCTCCTAAAAAATGTATAGTATTTATTATAACTGAAATTTTTATAAAATATAGTATTTTAGATGTAATTTAGATACATATACAAAAATAGCGTTTAACAGTCTGTACAACACTGTTTTTGTATATGTATCCAAATTACACCTAAAACATTATATTTTATAAAAATTTCAGTTGTAATAAATACTATACATTTTTTAAGAGTCACAAAAAAAAAAAAAAAATAAAAAAATAAAAAAACAAAAATGTCCAATTTTATTGTCCAATAATAATGTCCATGTAGAAGGACTCATTCTACAATCTAAAATCACCTTTACAGTCTTATTAGGTAATTAATTAAGTTGACACTTGTATTTTCAAACTTGATTCACAAGGAATACCCTCTCTTTTTTTGTCTCTGAATTAATTAATTAGTTGCAATGAAGATTAATTAATTATATTTGTCCTGATAAACCACGTCAATATTCTTTATGAAAAATAAGTGTAGATATTTAGGAAAGTCAAAAACAAATTCTTTCATAATCTATTAATTAGAATAATTTATTCTAACCTAGGGCGGGGATTACTTGAGAATGTCGAATCCAAGCTATTTAATCTCAAGTGATTTGAGTGGTAGAAAATATTAATTATGAAACTAACTTGTATTGAAGTATTGTACTGTAGAACATTTCAATACATGCCCAGGTAAATATACATTTTTTGAACATTATAATTTTTCTGTATTACCTTTGCATTCGTGTGTGACAGTTGACAGGTACCCATTCCATTCCAAAATTAGATATTTAATTTGATTTTTGAGGTCAAACGATGACGTATTTATAAGCTTCAAAATTGATATGAATCGTAAAAGTTTAGAATGAAATAAATATTGTGATTCATAGTTTTTGTTATATACAATACAATTACAATATTTGTATAAACTAAAATTAAATAAATTTATATTAATTTAAAATTTAATGTGTCGTAATTTGATCTTAAAAGTGAAATTATTTTTTTAATTTTGGAACGAAAAATAGTATATATTTGAGGGACATGTAGGTCACAAATGTACGTAATTTATAGCGACCTTCAAGTTAAAGTTCGATATGTAAAGTTTATTTGATATTGGAATAGTAATGATATAGTTGATTGTGAAATGACTCTGAAAGTATAGTTTCAAAAAAGAAAAAGAAAAAATATCTTTAAAGAGCATCAAAAAATGTAAAAATAACTCACAAACATTGGATTTCAAAATTTTCCTAAGCTTTCGTTTGTCTTAAAAATTCACAAATAATTAGAGGTTATTTTACAACTCAAAATCTGGTGCTCGTTATCAGGCTAATTAAACAATTATGTGGAAGGCGCGGTTAGTTTATGTCCAAGTCGAGATCCTCTGATCTCTGTCACTCTCGTGGTATGTATATATATATATATATATATATATATAAATATGTGTGTGTGTATGAGTAGTAGTATTCAATTCTCACTTTCCCTTTCATATATATCCATATCTGATAGTATATATCAGTACTAGTATTAAGTTATCCTCCTAATAAATCCTTGATTCCCAAGATTCAAGATTCTACTTTAACTGTATATCCCCATCAATACTATTACAATTTTTGACCATGAAACCTACCTACCTACCTACAATATATCCCTGCTGCTACTGTCTCAGGTGAACTTTTCCAGACTCTTGATCTTGAATGACTTTTAAACGATGATGATGATGGTATTGATCAATAAAAGTGTTGTAGATGCATCTTGAACTTAAATTTTAATTAAGCTCACCAATAAGTTTAGAAAATTAATTAGTATGTAAATTTAACAACAGTGATATTTCCAGCGTTCGTGTTTCTAATTCAGCCAGCACTCAAGCTTCAATGCATCAAATAAGCGTGTTATTCAGACATTTTATATTTTGTACTACTAGATATATACGGGCTCATCATATCTTCTGTTATCATTTTTTTTATCCAGCAATTTTATTTATTTATTAAATAACTAATGTAATACATGCAAGTGTGACAAATCTAAAAAATTTAGAAAAGGTCAAAAAATATAATTGTATTATAATAAAAGCTTTAACCAAATCTCAATTGCATAAAACAAGCCGTAGACAACCAAGTAAAATTCAATTCACGAAATAATTTGATGTATGAGCAATATTATGGTGGTAAAGATGGTAATGCAAGATAAAAATTAAACAAATATAAAACTCCATTTGGAAGCTAGGTAATTTTCTGCATGGATTATTATTCAGCATGCATGTAATAGTATGTATGTATTCTCATATATACCGCATATCGTAGAGACCATTTTCACCTTGAAAATCATGATTGCCTGTTCATACTTTCTATAGATGTATATACCCCACTGCCACTAGCTATCATATGAAAATTATACTCGTAAAGTAAAAACGTGCATAACAAATTTCTCCGGATAAATGTTTTTTTTATCATTCATCTACTTTAAATTAACTTACAAATGAATAATTTAACTTATTTTTTTACAGTTAACTTCAATATATTTTTACTTTTAATACAAACCGTTACAAAAATCGTTAAATTCTTTGACTTTAAACGGAATTTGACACAAGCTGCTGAGTTGTAAAAAAAATATTAATGTGAGAATAATGATCCAATGTGACCTTTAGTGTGCTGAACATAATAATAATTATAATATAAAACAATAAAGTTTTCCAACTCATTTTTTTATTATATACTTTTTTACCCTTTACTCTAACTCAACAAACAAGATTAATTTAAAAAAAAAGAAAAAAAAACATCTTCAAGATTAGAACAGAGAACTGAAAACTCACCCCCAAATCATATCACAGTTCGAGATTCCAAACAAAGATCGCCGCCACCGGCGGAACTGGAAACATAAAAAGTTTCAAACTAGAGGGGAAAGATTGGATTTTGACGTCTCTTTTGGATCGATCTCCATACCTCAGTTAGTAACTAAAAAACCTTAAATAATTGTGAGAAGATGAGTTGAAATAAGATGGATTGGGTGGGCTTGATTTAGAGTTTATGTATTGAATAGGAATCGAATAGGGATGATATTGGATCAGCAAAGGCAATAAGAATTGAAGGTATACTCACATTTTTCTCATTTTATACTCTCTTTTAAATCAAGTCTTAAGCATATATATATATATATATATAACCCTAATTCGATCTATATAAAGTCAAGTAACATTTCGATTCAGGCATTGAAAAGAATCACAAAGTGATCAAGTTTATATATAAAATATGCTTCTGATCAAGGACAATTGGATAAGAATAATTAATCATATAGTAGCCGTCAAAGTTAATTATTAAAATTCAGTGTGATGGAGTGATCAAAGAAACTAGGAGTATCAAGTAATGAAGCTCAAACTATTAGTCCAGAATATTTTCTTCTTTTTTTTTTTTTTGAAAACCTACACTATTACAATTTAGTAAATCTAAAGATATATTTTGAACTTAGGGGAAACATACATTTCATTCTTCTACTGACAAATAGACTAGAACTAGCTGTGAACTTGCACAGTAAAAGGAGAGGCTTTTATGACTAGGCACTAGGCGATGACCTTTGGTGTAGTCCAATATATTTTAATAAAGAGAAAAGGGAGTGGAGGGACGTAAATGATACTAATTCTTTAAAAACAATTTATATAGTAAAATGATAAAATGACAAGAATACAATTATACGTGTTTTTTTTAGATCTAGCACATATTATGTCCCTCATCTTCCTTTATTTTAATTGTTATAGGTTAAATAAATTTAACAACGGTTGAAAATTATGTTACGAAAAAAAGAGTTAAGGTTGTTGTAGTTTATTAATTACCACAGCAACCTAAACATTTAATTAATTAATGAATTATAAAAGAACTAATCTGTCGTTAATAAAATTTTAAAATAAATGAAGTCTATTTAAATTAGTATTACAACCGATTAAGTTTGACAACTGCAATTTTATATATAATCCCAATATACAAGGCAGGTTTAAAAGAAAAATGATTTATTTACTGCGGAGACACAAATTATGATAAAAGACTATAGATGATGTTAAAGAGGAGTTGTTGTTTTCAAAGGGAAGGCGTGGGGTGGGGTGGGGGCATTGATGCTTTAATAGAGACAACAGAAGTTGTTTTCTTTTGTGGTGTGTGATTCCTTTCTTTTGGTAGAAACCCATCCAAATACGCAAACCCTTGCACACTTATTGCTGTTTTTCTCCTCAAGAATATTTAAAATCTATCCTATGAATGTAACCAAATTCCTTGGCCTCCGTTCCCATTCTCATTTCCATTATGTGGACTCCACCATTCCACACGCGCTCTTCCCACTCAAACTATCTCACGCAACCATCCGGCCCCACAATATATAATCTTTCTCGATTGATTTTTTTAAATTTGAAAATTTTTAGAGGAAATAAAAAAGGAACGAAATTCAAAATTGATTAGAGATTTTTAAATTCATTGGTTGATAACCCACCCACCTTCCTTTTTCTTTATATTATTTAATTTTTTAACGTAACTTAAGAATATAATTTTTAATACTTCCTCAATACTAAATTATAAAATCACTTACTTTTGTGCGGGAGTAGTATTGGTTATTGAGGTTTCATCCAATCGGATATTAAATGACTTGGGCCTACGCACCTTGGTGATCAACCATGTAATTAATTTTAAATTATTAAGGTTTTTCTTCCTCATCAGAAAAGATTATACTCCCTCCTTTCCATTATATAAATCATTTTAAAAGAATATTTCTTCATAATATAAAATGTTTTACATATATTTATGAAAAAAATTTAATCATTTTCTAATTTGTTCTTAAAAAATAAACTAATTTAGACAGAGAAAAAAGAGTAATTAATTAGTTCATGAGTAATTATGAATTTTCAAACTAACATGAATTACCTAACACTAGAATTAATGAGATTTTTTAATATGCGTGATTATGTCATAAAAATCATATATAATGGAAAGGATGGAATCTATTACAACCTTCTAACTCGTGCAAAGTAAGGGTTAACTTTTAAAATTGTATTTTTACGATAAGATATAATTTTAATATGAAAATGATTTATTCCAATGAAACTTTTTAAGCCATTAATAATTATAATACTTTATTTAGCATGTCTATTATAAGCGGATAACATATTATTTAAAATTGATTTTCATCGATAGTAATGCAGTGAATTGAATGAAGAAACTTCTGAACCTCGTCAATTTTCTGCTTCGTTGATATCACTGTTGCTATCATTACTAACGACAATGAATTTATGGTTAGGTTGGACTGATATAGGCTATATTTTTAGATTTGTAATATGAAAATGGAGACATATTATTAGATATTTGTAATAAGTTATACTTTGTTCCTCATGCTAACCTTTTTTTTATCACTTTCTTTGTGGTAAATACTTGCTTCAAAAGAGAGTTGCGCTTCACTGTTTTTTTTTAAAAAATTGAGATTTAGAGGGTTGTTTAAATACTGTTGAGTGGGTGAAGAATAATAATAATTTATTATCATTTAATACATAATTTATATTTAATTTGTGAATGTATCTAAGAATGTTTAAAAAATTTATTACTGTTGATTTTAGATGCATAATGTATTAAAGTTTTAATAATTTTTATTATTTTTTTGGTGTATTATATATGCGAGTTATTTTGAGTACATTACATATTTTGGATAGATCAGTAAGAGTGTAAACGAGTCGAATCGAAGCGAACAGAGAACTACTCGAATTCGACTCGAAATATTAAATTCATACTCGAATTCGAATTATATTTGAAATTTTTTACTCACGTTTGACTTGAATATTTATTACTCGAATTCGATCCGACTCGGATCGAATTATATTCAAACTATTCGCAAGCCTCGAATTCAAGTTCGAATTCGAGTCTCCACATAATAACTAGTTTTATAATAAATACAGTTATAAATTAATTTGTTATTTTACTTAGAAATGAGAAAATATATTTACTATTATATTTTACAAAAATAAAATCACAATTAAATTTTAAAATAAAATAAAATAATAATAATTAATTATCCTAATTTGATTTAATTTTGTATATATTATAAGAGAATGTATCGAGTATCTAATCGAATCTGTATCAATCGAGTATGTATCGAAGCACAATCGATAATTCGAGTAGTTTGAATCTTAAACGAGTCGAATATAATCTTATTCAGATTCTACTCATATTTTATTCAAACTATTTTTTATGTTCAGATTTAGATCATATTATTAACGAATCTGAGTCTCGCTCGTATTTTTAGAATCGAGCCCGAATCGAGTTCGAACTGTTTGACTCGTTTACAGTCTTATACTCCCTCCGCCCCTTAATATAAGTCGTTTTAAAGTTGTGCACAAGCATTTAGGAAATGATTGTATAACATTAAATATAATATCAATTGTCTATATTACCCTTGTATTAAAAAAAGAGTGTTGTTTATTGGGCCAAAAATAGTGAGAGAACCAAGGTTATATTTATTATTTGGGGTAATATTAAAAATTAAGCAATTAATGCTTGCTCAAAATTATAAAACGTTTTATATTAAGGGACAAAAATACTTCTCTAAAACGTCTTATATTAAAGAACGGAGGGAGTAGATCGGTACATATTTAAATGTAATGAATATAAGTTAATGATCAAATTATCATCAAAATAATGATTAACCAAATTAATTTAAACATTAATTTCTTCGTAAATTGTAATATACTTGTATTGATTGATAGATACATAAAAAAATTAGTTCGGACCACAATATTCATAAATACAAACGAGAGAGAACAAAAGACTTGTCACCTCAAACTTAGAGTACGACCTACGATATGCACTTCACCGTCCTAAAAACCCTAGTGAAGTCAATTTAGAAAATTATAATTATAAATTTAGTTAATTTAGTTAATACAATTATAATTATTATGAAAAAAATAAAATAGTTAGTAATTGTAAATTGTTTTTTTTGTAGAAATAAAATAAGGAATTATATTTAATGGTACTGAGTTAATATTACAAGAAAACTGTAACTTGGACACCACATAACTTTCATCTATAACAATATAATAATATATAACAAAGCAAGTTGAGTCACTTTAGTTGATTCCGAGTCAATTCACTAGTTCAATTTTGATGACTCGATAGTTCAAAATATTTTTTTTTATATTTTTTTTGTTGATTTTCATGTCTTGGTCATAAAATTTGATATTCTAAAAAGTCAAATGATATATAACAAAGCTCAAAAGTTATATTTTTTTTCACAAAATTTTAGCACACATTTATTATTAAAGATATAATGTACAATTTGTCACTAAGAATTGAGCAAGGATAAAAAAAAAAAAAAAAAAAAAAACTTCTGAGTTATTAAGTCGTCAAATTTGAACTACTGAGTTGACTTGATATCAATTAAAATGTCGTTTAAAAATATTATATATAAAATTTACTTGATTAGTCGTTTTTAAATTTATCCATACTTTGCACGGATTATTAAGCTGGTACCTAATATAATACTCTCCTCAAATTGAAAGTCATTAATTTATCAATAATTTTATGGATAAAAATACCTAATACTGCAAAACTGGCATGGAAAATGCACACACGGACCACAAATGCACTGCTAAAATTCAATGGCAAACAACACACTGTGCTAAAATAAAACCGACGAACACAATGTGCTAAAACATAATTACTACAGTACAACCTCTATAAATTAATATTGTTGGAACTGAAATTTTTTATTAATTTAGAGAGTTATTATTTAATTGATAAATTAATAATTTATTAATTTAAAGAGTTTTTTTATTCGGTGAACATAAATTTAATTACATTAAAATTATTGCATTTTATTGATGTTTATATCATACTTTTTTTGATGCAATGTATCATACTTATTAAATTAATGTAATAATAGAATTCATTGTAAGTGATATTAATTATTTTTAATAATTAAATAATGTTCATTGTATCCACTTTTCAAATTACATTCACATTTTATTTCAAAAAATATATATTCAATTAGATTTGAATTTCAAGACAAAACATTATTTTGATCGGACCATATATTAAGGATGAAATTCAATTAGATTTGAATTTCAAGAAAAAATAAGGATGAAATTAAGATAGATTTGAATTTCAAGACAAAACAAACTAGAATAGAATCATATTTTACACATGATTATCCTAGATATATTTATAATTTAAAAGAATTATTAATTTATGATTTTGATGGGACCATATATATTTATATAAGGGTATTTTTAAAATTATTATTTTATTATTTTATCAAAATTATTAATTTATCCCATTAGTCCAATTCAAAACTGAAAAAATATTAAAGAAATTATTAATTTATTAAATATTAATTTATAAAAATTCTACTGTATATTAGAAACAATTCCCTAAATGAAGACGAATACAATATTGCACTTTACACAAAATGTGCTCAGTGAACGCGAACGCAATGTGCTAGCTAAATTCACGCGAACATAAACAAGCGAATGAAAGAAAATAGTTACACTACTGTCTATTTAGTTTAATTTTAGTTACGATTGTTTATTTTCTTAATTTTATTTTTGTTTATAGTATGAAGTGATTATTATTTGAATTTTTTCTAACAATTTTTTTTCATCAATTTTATGTAATAAATTTATATACTCTATGTTAACGCTTAATTTTGTACGGCTGACGAAATCATCCAAAAAGGCAGGCCAAAATAGCGTCAACGGTTAATTGTATCGTTGTGAAATCAATATCTCCAAATACACTCATTCAAACATAAATAAATAGATGTAAAATATGAACACAAGAATTTACGTGAAAACCCAATTAGAAAAAAATCACGGGGAGAGAGAGAAATTCACTATAATAATATTCAGAGTACATATTGTGTATTTATGTTGTATCTCTTGTGCCCGGATATGAATCCCCTTCAACCCTTGCTTGTAGCTGTATTTATAGAAGTCACCTCCACCTGAATCCAACTAAGAGAATGACTCCTTATCCCACCAAATAAGAAAACACAATCATATTTTAATAAGGACTCTCTCACTGCCACAATAAATACATATGAGTTGGACCATTAAATAAATTAGAACAGGCCCAAATAATCATATCCCAACACTCTATATTTTCAATCCTCTTTAAAAAATATATATAAAAATTAAAACTATATCATTTCAAAATGTTATCATATCACATATATAACAATACAGTCATAGTCATACTATTACCCACAAATTTTTTTTAACTAATTTTTTTTGTTAAATTAAATAAAAAAAATTGAACTAATTATAATAATGTTTATAAATTATAATAAATATTTATAATTTAAACTAAAAAAGAAATTCAAATAAAAAATATTTAGATACAATTTAAAAACTTACTTCGGTTATTTCTCATAATTCAATTTGAATGATTCTCAAATGCTTAAAGTCTCAAACCAAATTTATTTTCTATATTCAAACAAACTTATGAATTAATTTCAAAGTATAAACCAATTTTGGTATCTTTTTATAAGTTTCAAATAAGCCTCAAAGTATTTTTTTTATTATTCCATTTTGTGGAATTTGTTCATGATAATTATTTTGTTTGTCCTAAAAGGTTAAAATGAGAGTAATAGTAAATCAATACTATAATGATTTACAGTTGCTTCTTTTGTGGATTATTGTTGTGGAGCTTGTGCATTTAAAATAAAATTATTGATTTCTCGTTTAACCACCTAGTTCTAATACTAGTAGTCAAATTCGGTAAATCATAAAATTACAAGTATTAGAAAAAATCTTGAAAAAATAGCAATGATCCAATTTTTTTTGTGCATGACTGTAGGAAAAAAATGCATACAATTCTGATTTTTTATTTCAGTGCCCTATCTTTATCTTTTTTATTCCAAAATGAATCTACATTTGTCTATACTTGTATTTAGAATATGAATGATTTTTTTTTTGCCCCCTCCAAGTTTAACTCTTATATTAATCTGTCTATTAAGTTTATTAACTTACATATTTGCTCTTGTCCCTATACCTATATCAAAAAATTCAGCAGGGGCAACTGTATATGTTGCCCCTTGAATAGATCTGCCCCTGATGTAAGACCCCAATTTTTATGAATAAAAATTTAATTTTCTCTATATATTATTTTGAAATAGTAAGGTGTTAATTTGATAAATGTGATAAGTTATGGGTGAGATGTGCAAAATTTATAAAGTAAGCAAGTGGTTATAAAATATTCGTTGTGTCGGAGAATATTCGTTTGGTCGAGTAATATTTTTTTTGTCGGAGAATATTCGTACAGCGTCGCAGTCATTGGTGGGCCCCACAACGGACTGAATGTCGGATATAGAAATAGACAGAAGTAACCTTTTTGTAAAAATAACGATAAAATTTTTATCGTTAAACTGTTGAAATACCCGGTGATAAAAATACAGTAATACGCGTTGTTGCACAGTAGCACACGGTATTGCACAGTATTTTAAATTATTGGTTCTTACGTAAGAAGTCACTCATTCAATAATTGTTACAGTAATTAATGTTTAATATTTTATATTATTGATCCAATAATTGCTACAGTGATATTTTATATTATTGATTCAATAATTGTCATAATAATTGCTGCACAGTATTTCACATTATTAAATCAATAATTCATATTATTTGAATAATATTATTAGATAGCATTATTGACAATGTCTAGAAAGTTCTGTTAAGAAAAGGAGTTAGGTTATATAAATGCGCGCCAATGAGAAAAAATTCTTATCGGAAAGCCCCCTCTTTCCTAGGAACGACCTCGTTGTCAATATTGTAGTTCTGTAAT
Source organism: Panax stipuleanatus (assembly GCA_020205555.1). NCBI lineage: Eukaryota > Viridiplantae > Streptophyta > Magnoliopsida > Apiales > Araliaceae > Panax > Panax stipuleanatus. The sequence continues at coordinate 142,421,332 of CM035118.1, read as the reverse complement.
ATTATTTGTGAATAATTAATTTTTGATATATATGATAAGGAAATATTTTTTCAATATAGATTTAAACGGAGAAATTTTTAGCATGTGATATTTATTGAAAGTTGATATTTTATCTTTTTCAATAAAATAATTCATTCAAATATATTATTCTAATATTACATTATAGTAGTATGATGTGATTATATAATAGTATACTTTTTATAATTTGAATAGTAACATTATTATAGTAAATTCATGGTATAAAAATAAAATGAGGTGGAAGAGAACAAATTGAATTTGAATTCTTATGATGTAAGCAATGATGTCATCGGAACGATGAGTTAATCAATGATGTAATCGAAACAATGAGATAAGTAATGATGTCATAAGATCGATGATGTAAGCGATGATATCATAAATTATGGCTAAAAGACTATTTTACCCTTACTCTGTTGAGCCTATAAATAGAAACTCATTTCTTCATTATTTCTCACAAATTCACTAAAGCTATAGAGAGAGAAAGTATAGAGAGAATAAGAGAAAAAGAAGAAGAATATTCTGCTATTACACTAGTGTAGTCTTCAAATTTTTAGTAAGGTAAGGAGTATTATTTCTTTCGTATTCATGAAGATAGTTATTTTCTTTCAATACTTGTAAGGGTTGTTATTCCATTCTTTATTATTTTGTTGAAATAACCTGTCCACGCGGACTACCGCATGTATGGTGAAATCCTGTTGTTATTCCATTCTTTATTATTCTGTTGGAATAACCTGTCTACGCGGACTACCGCATGCTTGGTGAATAACCCCTCGTATTCATTCTTTATTAAGTTGTGAAAATGATCTGTCTACGCGGACTACCGCATGACGAGTGAAAATTCATTTGCAGTGTCGCATATTGTTTCATTTCAGATTTCTAACTCTAAACTTATTACTGTAAGTATTACTTCTATAATTCTTGAAATGATCAGAAATTTCTTCAGTTTTGCGCTTCATCTAATATCATTTCACTGAAATATTGGTCTGAATTTTTTTGTAAAATTTTGATCTTTTCATATCAGGGGTACTATTCATGAGTTACTATTCACGAGTTATTAATTACGGTAAAAAAAATATTATTTTTTTTCAAATTATCTTTGATTGTATCCAAGTTTTAAACTTCATTCTTGAATTTTGCTCCACAATTGATTATTACAGAGTATTCTTGAACTTGGATAAATTAAATTATGAATTCTTAATCTTTGTCCTTTATCTCACTGGATTCGTCTCTTATATTATTTTTCATCATCCTCAGTCTTAATGGTGATACAAACGAATATCTTTACCCTGTACTGCAAAGATAAAGGATTATTTGATGAATATCTTTGCCTTGTAGTGCAAAGATGATTACATGATGAATATCTTTGGCCCGTAGTGCAAAGATGGACAGGTGTTGAGATGAACATGACCAACTAGTGATACAAATGAATATATTTGGGCCGTAGTGCAAAGATAAATATTTGATTCGAGATGTATATTGATTGATGTTACAGAGATAAAATATTGATGATGAACTTTTAAATCAAAGAAGATAGTAGACATTATTCTCTACTTAACTCTTCTAATGAATTGTTATTTTCACTGCAGTTGTTGATCTAAAATTTATTGTCCATAATATTTTATCTGATTTATTGAAGACTAATGATAATTTATTATTCATTATCTTAGTCATAACATTCTTTACTAGGCTAGTTGAGCTCACCCTTTTCTTCCATTGTTCTTTTCAGAAAATAAAAATATAATTGAGACTAGCCGGGGGATGGAGTGATGGTCCGAAAGAGGGCTATAGAAGTTCGTACTATTTTGTAAAATAGTGTATTAATAATGGTAATGAAAAAACTTGAATTTGAGCTTAATTATTTTCTACACAATATGTGACGCCCCCAGAATAGGTCCATTCAACCCAACCTATTCTGAGTCGCCAAATACATGGTACAGAATTCAAATACAAACTTTATATCATACGGTCGTGCAAAATACGACCACACAACTGTGAGTGTCAATACAAATATGTAAAAAATATTAAGATTCAAACTAAGTCCTCATTACAATTATTATCACACTATTTATCAGAAATAGTGAGGACTACTACTGCTCTAACTCGGACCATCACTCTGTCCCCCGACTAGTTCCCGCAACATATTCATTTCCTGAAAAGGACAACAGATGAAAAGGGTGAGCTCAACTAGTTCAGTAAAAAATATTATGACTAAGATAATGGAAAATAAATTATCGTTAGCCTTCAATAAATCAGATAAAATATAATGGACAACCAATCTTAGATCAATATTCGCAGCGAAAATAACAAATCATTAGAAGAGTTAAGCAGAGAATCAAGTCTACTATCTTCTATGATTTAAAAGTCCATCATCAATATTTTATCCCTGTAACATCAATCAATATACATCTCGAATCAAATATTCATCTTCGCACTACGGCCAAAGACCTGTCATCTTTGCACTACAGGCCAAAGATATTCATCAGGTAATCATTCATCTTTGCTCTACAGGCCAAAGATATTCATTTGTATCATCAGTAGTCATGTTTATCTCAACACCTGTCATCTTTGCACTACAGGCCAAAGATATTCATCAGGTAATCATTCATCTTTGCTCTACAGGCCAAAGATATTCAGTTACATCACCTTTTAGGACTGAGAATGATGAAAAATATTTTAAAAAAACGAATCCAGTGAGATAAAAAACAAAGACTAAGGATTCGTATTTTAGTATATCCAATTCAAAAATACCTCGTAATAATCAATTATGGAGCAAAATTCAAGAATAGAGCTCAAAACTTGGATACAATCAAAGATAGTAACCATAACAAACAATTTGCACAAATAGAAGAAAATTTTATTTTTCCGTGAATAGTGCCGTATACGTGAATAGTAATCCCGACGGAAAAAGTAAGAATTTCAACATAAAATCCATGACAATATTTCTGTATAATGATATTGAAAAGAATAACATCATTTACGAAAGAAAATAACATCCCTTACCTCAAAAAGATAGTACCTCTGACTGGAATATCGGATATATTATCGAAGGAAACTTGCACTGAATACTAATACTCAAAGTATTGAAATACTCACAAAAATACGCTCGATATTATAGAGAGAGAAAACTTCTGATTCTGGTGTGATTTTCAATTCTAACCTAAGCACCCTATTTATAGGAAAAGCTTAGGATGCCAAAGGAGACTAAATTAATAAAATATTATTATTATTTCAAAATTTCCACCGCCTGGCGGCTAAAAAATTTTTCCAACAAAAGTGGGGCCCGCCATAAAAAAAATATATTTTTCGAAACTTCAATAATTCATAACAAATAGCCCCTTTGTCAGAAAAATACCAATTATATGTCTTTCCATAGGAAATTTAATTCTCTACAACTTTGCAGAAGGAAGTTTTTCCAAATTTCAAACATAAATTATCCGAAATCCATAAACAGATGATTTCTCACACCAAAATATTGATAAAAACTCACCAGCGTCAATTCCTTCTTTAATATCCACAAAATAAATATTTCCTTATCATATAAATCAATAATTAATTATTCACAAATAATATTATAGAACTACAATATTAACAACCAGGTCGTTCCCAGGACAGAGGGGGCCTTCCGATAAGAACTTCTCCTTACTGGCGCGCAATTAAATAACCCCTCCTAGACAGAACTTCCTTAGACATTGTCAATAATGCTATCTAATAATATTATTCAAATAATATGAATTATTGAGTTGATAACGTGAAATACTGTGCAACAATAATTATTGAATCAATACTACAAAATATCAACTGTAGTCATTATTGAATCAATCATATAAAATGGCAACATATCAATTATTGAGTCAATAAAATATCAATGCAGCAATTATTGAGTCAATAATATAAAATATCAACGTAGCAATTATTGAGTCAATAATATAAAATATTGAACAGTAATTACTGTAATAATAATTGAGTAATGGCTTCTCACGTAAGACTCAATAATTTGAAATACTGTGCAATATCGCGTGCTACTATGCAACACCGTGTATCACTGTATTTTAACCACCGGGTATTTCAACAGTACTAACGGTAACAACCACGCCGTTATTTTGTAAAAAAATTATTTCTGTCGCTTTCTATATCCGACAGTTATTCCGTTGTGGGGGCCCACCAATAGTTGCGCCGTCGTACGAATATTCCCCGACAACAAGAATATTCCACGACCAAACGAATATTCCCCGACAACAAGAATATTTTATAACCACTTGCTCATTTTAAAAATGTTTGCACATTTCACCCATAACTTTCATATTTATCAAATCAACACCTTACTATTTCGAAATAATATAAAGAAAATTAAATCTTTATTCATAAAAGTTGGGGTCTTACACAATATTTGTAAAGACGTTCAGAGTTGTGTGATCGTATTTTGGACGACCGTATAATAATTGAAATTGGAAGATTGTATTTGAATTCTGTACTATGTATTTGACGACTCAGAATGAGTTGATATTTTACCTATTTTGGGGGCGTCACACCTGACTATTACTGTGACGCCCCCAGAATAGGTCCAGTCAACCCAACCCATTCTGAGTCGCCAAATACATGGTACAGAATTCAAATACAAATTTTTATATCACACGATCGTACAAAATACGACCATACAACTGTGAGTGTCAATACAAATATGTAGAAAATATTAATATTCAAACTAAGTCCTCATTACAATTATTATCACACTATTTATCAAAAATAGTGAGAACTACTACTGCTCTAACTCGGACCATCACTCTGTCCGCCGACTAGTCTTTGCGACATTCTCATTTTCTAAAGAGGACAACAGATGAAAAGGATGAGCTCAACTAGCTCAGTAAAGAATATTATGACTAAGATAATGAAAATAAATTATCGTTAGTCTTCAATAATTCAGATAAAATATTATTGACAACAAGTTTTAGATCAATATTCGCAGCGAAAATAATCATTCATCATCAATATTTTATCCCTGTAACATCAATCAATACACATCTCGAATCAAATATTCATCTTTGCACTACAGGCCAAAGATATTCATTTGTATCATCAGTGGTCATGTTCATCTCAACACCTGTCATCTTTGCACTACGGCCAAAGATATTCATCAGGTAATCAATTATCTTTGCTCTACAGGCCAAAGATATTCAGTTATATCACCACTTAGGATTGAGGATGATGAAAAACCATATAAATAACGAATCCAGTGAAATAAAAGATAAGATTAAGGATTCGTATTTTAGTTTATTAAAGTTCAAGAATAGAGCTCAAAACTTGGATACAATTAAAGATAAAAATCTTAACAAGCAATTTGGACATATAAAAGAAAATTTAATTTTTCGTGAATAGTGCCGTATACGTGAATAGTAACCCTGACGGAAAAAGTAAGAATTTTTTGAAAACATCAGAATTTTTCAACAAAAGTGGGGCCCACACATTAAAAAAATATTTATTTTTTGAAACTTCAATAATTCACAATAAATAGCCCCTTTTGTCAGAAAAATACAAATTCTATGTCCTTTTATAGAAAATTTAATTCTCTACAACTTTGTAGAAGGAAGTTTTTCCAAATTCCAAACATAAATAATCCGAAATCCTTAAACAGATGATTATCCACACCCAAAATATTGATAAAAACTCATCAGCGCTAATTCCTTCTTTTATATCCATAAAATAAATATTTTTTTCTCATATAAATTAATAATTAATAATTCACAAATAATATTACAGAACTACAATATTGACAACCAGGTCGTCCCCAGGAAAGAGGGGGCCTTCCGATAAGGACTTCTCCTTACTGGCGCGCAATTAAATAACCTCTCCTAGACAGAACTTTCTTAGACATTGTCAATAATGCTATCTAATAATATTATTAAAATAATATGAATTATTGAGTTGATAATGTGAAATACTGTGCAGTGACAATTATTGAATCAATAATACAAACTATTAACTGTAGCCATTATTGAATCAATCATATAAAATAGCAACGTAGCAATTATTGAGTTAATAAAATATCAATGTAATAATTATTGAGTCAATAATATAAAATATCAACGTAGCAATTATTGAGTCAATAATATAAAATATTGAACAATAATTACTGTAACAATAATTGAGTAAGTGCCTTCTCACGTAAGACTCAATAATTCAAAATACTGTGCAATATCGTGTGCTACTGTGCAACATTGCGTATCACTGTATTTTAACCACCGGGTATTTCAACAGTACTAACGGTAACAACTACTCCGTTATTTTGTAAAAAAGTTATTTCTGTCGCTTTCTATATCCGACAGTTATTCCGTTGTGGGGCCCACAAATAGCTGCTCCGTCGTACGAATATTCCCGGACAACAAGAATATTCCATGACCAAACGAATATTCCCCGACAACAATGAATATTTTATAACCACTTGCTTATTTTAAAATATTTGCACATTTCGCCCATAACTTTTCATATTTATCAAAACAATACCTTATTGTTTCAAAATAATATATAAAAAAAATTAAATATTTATTCATAAAAGTTGGGGTCTTACAATTACCATATATATATAGGGACTGATTCATAACTAACGTTGTCAAATTAAAGTTATTCTTACAACAGATCGTGAACGTTTATCCGATGATTCAATGGTTTAATAGAGCTTTTGTTCACAGTATAGTTTCTAGTATTCTGTAGTTTAATATTGCGAACGGGACAGATATTCAAAAATCCCTCTTAATCCAAGTTTCCTCCCACAATATTAAATTGTGGACGCTAAGTATGGATTGATCTTAAACGATACCGTTTTAATCTTCAATCGTATCTGTAGTTTAATACGACGGACACTAGGTCTATCAAAACAACGTCGTATGACAACTAAAACTGAAAAACTTTGAAGTCTCGCCCCCAATTTAATACTGATGATATAGTGGAACGAGAATGGAAGGACCTTAGTGGCTTGGATCTAATATGATTCAACTACAAATGTTCTTAATGTTAATATTTCTTCATGTTTTTTAAAACTTACATTGCGAACGCTAGATATGGACAACAAGGGAAATGATGTTGCTTTTTAGTAAGTCTCATATGCAATTGAATATTGTGGACACTTTTGACGACCCCAGAATAGGTTCAATCCACCCAACCCATTCTGAGTCGCCAAATACATGGTACAGAATTCAAATACAATTTTTTTATAACAAAAGGTCGTGAGAAATACGACCATACAAACTATGAGCTGCAATACATATCGTATATAATACGAAATATAAATGCTCAAATTCAGTCCTCAATAGTTACAATTATCAACACACTATTATATAAAAATAGTGAGGACTACGACTACTCTACTCTGAACATTACACTGTTTTCGAGTAGTCCCCGCAACATTTTCATTTTTTGAAGAGGACAATAGATGAAAAGGGTGAGCTCAACTAGCCCAGTAAAGAATATTATGCCTAAAATAATAAAGAATAATTTATCATTAGTCTTCAACAAATCAGATAAAATATTATGGACAACAGATTTTAGATCAACAACTGCAGCGAAAATAACAATTCATCATAATAGATAAGTAAAAAATGATGTCTACTATCTTCTATGATTTTAAAGTCCATCATCAATATTTTATCCCTGTAACATCAATCAATAATTTTGAAATCAAATATTCATCTTTACACTACGGGTCAAAGATATTCATTTGTATCACCAGTGGTCATGTTCATCTCAACACCTGTCCATCTTTGCACTACGGGCCAAATATATTCAGCAGGTAATCATCCATCTTTGCACTACAGGCCAAAGATATTCATCAAGTAATCATTCATCTTTACACTACAGGCCAAAGATATTCATCAAGTAATAATTCATCTTTGCACTACAGGCCAAAGATATTCAGTTATATCATCATTTAGGACTGAGGATGATGATAAATAATATAAATAACGAATCAAGTGAGATAAAGGACAAAGATTAGGGATTCGTAAATCAGTTTATCCAAGTTCAAAAATACTCCATAATAATCAATTGTGGAGTAAAATTCAAGAATGAAGCTCAAAACTTGAATCCAATCAAAGATGTGAACCATAACAAACAACTTGGACAAATAAAAGAAAATTTAATTTTTCTGTGAATAGTAACGTATTCGTGAATAGTGTCATATACGTGAACAGTAATCCCGACATGAAAAAGATAGAAATTTTATAAGAAAAATCATAATTCGTGAATATTACTCGTGAATAGTACTGTATTCGTAAATAGTGTCGTATACGTGAATAGTAACCTCGACATGAAAAGGTAAAGATTTCATAATAAAATTCATACCAATATTTTGGTGTAATGATATTGAAAGAAATAACATTATTTACGAAAAAAATAACATCCCTTATCTCAAAAGAATGCTGAATCTAACTTGGGATATCGGATATTATGCTGAAAAAACTTGCACTGTTATCAACACTCAAAATATCTAAACACTCACAAGAAATATGCTTGATACTATAGAGAGAGAATTTTCTGATTCTGGTGTAATTTTCATTTCTAAACTAAGTATCATATTTATAGAAAAATGTTTAACACATCAAAGCTGAATAATATTAATCCTACGGATGAAAACTTTGAAAAAGAAGATATCAGCACATCCATTTTGAAAAATCAAATCCTCAACAAAATCATACCAAAAGAAAGGACAGTGGGGCCCACCAAAATGTTTTAAACATTTAGCGAAACAAAAATCAATTCAGATCCAATTTTAGAAACTTCAATAATTTATAATAAATGGCTCTTTTATCAGAAAAATACGAACCTTATGTCCATACCATATGAAATTTAATTCTCTACAACTTTGTAGAAGAAAGATTTTTTCAAATTCCGAACGAAAAATGACCCAAATTTACATACAGATGAACTACCAGGCTACAATTTTTCAGACGAAATCTTCCGTTAACCAACTTTGGAAAACCAATTTCAGCATTTACAACCCAAGTGGGGCCCACTCAATTTGGAAAAATCCTCCACCAAAATGTGTTACATGTTTTTGTTACCAAAAGTACCAAAAATAATTTTAATCCAATTTGCTTTCCTTCTCCTTATTTGATTCATATATCGTGCATTTATTGTAAAAATATCATCATTATTATATTATCACATTATCCACTTATAATGTAATATAAAAATATATTTGAATGAATTATTTTATCAGAAAAAGATAAAATATCAATTCTCAATAATTATCTCTTTTGCTAAAAATTTATCTATTAAATAAATATTTTCTTATCATTTTTATCAATAATTAATTATTTACAAATAATATTACAGAATCACAATAATGACAACCAGGTCATTCTCAGGAAAGAGGGGGCTTTCCGATAATAATTTTTTTTTACTGGCGCGCAATTAGATTAACTAACCCCTTTCTAGACATTGCCAATAATGCTGTCTAATAATATTATTTAAATAATATAAATTATTAATTTGATAATATAAAATACTGTGCAGTGATAATTATTGAAACAACAATAATATAAAATGCTGTGTAATACCGTGTGCTATTGTGCAACAACGCATATTATTTTATTTTAACCACCGGGTATTTCAACAGTGTTAACAGTAACCGTTACACCGTTATTTATAGAAAACTTATTCTTGTCGTTTTCTTCATCCGACAATTTTTCGTTATGGGGCTTACAAATGGCTGCGCCGTCGTACGAATATTCCCCGACAACAAGAATATTCTCCGACAATAAGAATATTCCACGATCAAACGAATATTTCTGACAACAATGAATATTTTATAACCACTTGCTTATTTTAAAATATCTGCGCATATTACCCATAACTTACCACATTTATCAAATCAACCCCTTACTATTTCAAAATAATATATAGAGGAAATTCAATTTTATTGATAAAAAATTGGGGTCTTACAACACTAATTTAATGTCATCTGAAAAACGACGTCGTTTTTAAATAAATATCGTTCGCAATTTAATACTACAGACTATGCTGTTAACGTTTTTCATAATAACTAATAACATTAAAATGTTATTGTTTTAATACCGTGGGTGTGCTTGTTTCCAGGCTCCGCAGTTTAATACTGCAGATGCCAAATGTGGATTGTTTTATTTATTTATTGAAGTTTCTGAATGTCACTTTCAAGCTTCCGCAATATTAAATTGCGAATGCCAATTTTTTTTTAAAAAAATTCAGTATGGATTGAATTGGTTCCCCATGTATGTTTTTAAACTGTAAAGGACATATCAGAACCAACAACAATCAATGAAGAATATTCACAATCTACATAGATCAAATTACAAACATAATTTGCACCATTAAAATCACAAAGTGTAAATCCAATATAACATTTTTACAGTGTACAAATTAAGATACATGTGTAACTCTACTAGTCATATGCTTAAATGTTACATCTCTAGCCCTATACTTACGCAATTCTTGGACAATTTTATACCTAAACAAGAAGACATTTTTGCGGACGTGACTGAAGACTAAAACGACATCGTTTAAGATAAGTTTATATTTAATGTCTATAGTTTAATATTGTGAACAGAGACTTAAACAACGAGTGGTATTTTGAACATCTGTCCCGTCTGCAGTATTAAATGGTGGAATACTAAAAAAATATTGCGGATAAGAATTCTATTAAATCGTTGAATTATTGGATGAACGCTCATAATCTGTTATAAGAATAATTTTAATTTAACAATAAACTATGTATCAGTTCCTATATATATATATATATATATATCAACCCATTTAGGAAAATATGCATGTTGAGAATTGTGATGAAAATGAACCACTATGACTGTCGAGTATGATAACAATACTGATTTGGTCCACCTTTTAAGTTTTTAGCTTTTACGGAGACGTGATAAGTTTCTTTCCTTAATCGTGAAAAACTGTGTTTGTAATGTATACACACAGATTAGCTGCCGCAACTTTTTAAAAAAAAAAGAAAAAAAAAAGAGAGATTTGAGAACAGCTGCCGAAACTTTGAGTTGGTATTAGAGTTCTTTGTAGTCGGTCTAAAAAAATTTTGAATTACGATTTGTTAGTATCTGATATTTTTTCAAAATTATTTTAAAGAGAAGAGATTTGGACTCAAATATCTGAAATTGAAGATTAATATTTTTAACTGAATCACTTTAGGAAAAAAGCATTTAATAAAATGCTATTCTTAAATTGTTCAAAAAAATAAAATCTTATATCACACAATTAATTTAAATTTGTCGGCTTCAAAAAAAGAACACTTACAGTTGCCACTAATTTTTGTAGGGAGAAGTGTTCAGGCCACATTATAAGTGACAATTGTTTAATTCGCTTGACTACTTATCTAGTTGGTAATATTTTTGAAAATAACTTTTTGTAAAATTTTAAAATTTTTGGGTTTCAAATATAAATATTATCATTATATTGGCTATTTACTTCTTGCTGGATTCTAACTAATCACTATATACCAATATCATAATGGTATTTGAGAGAAAAAAATATTGTCACAATCTTTAGTAAAAAACATAATTTGGTTAAAAAATTTAGAAATGAAAAGTGAACTAACCAGCATGAACTTGTCCGACTTGACTAGCTGGACATTGATACCAGTGGCGAAGTCATTAATAATTTTTAGTTGAATCAAAATTATTACTAAATTATAAATTATTTGGCGTGGGTTTGAAGGCGGTGTCCCTGAGCAATTTTTTTTTTGATATTTTTATACTTTCGTGTCTCACACACACATATATGTGTGTGTATATATATATATATACTATATTACAATGACAATATAATAAATAATAATATATGGTATATATACACACTATATTGACTTATAATAGACTTTTTTAATCACAACTGTTCATAAATAATTAATTTATTAATTATTTTTAAAAATAATATAAATTAGATTATTATTTAGTTTAAAATATTATATATATATATATATATATATATATATATATATATATATATATATATATATATATATATATATATTGAGAGGATATGAGTCATATGTGGTTAAAATTTGATTGACAAAATTATAAATTTTCAATTTGATCTTGTATAATAAAAAATCTTATAAAATTTTAGTGGGATAAATTTTTATTTAATACTTGAAATTTTGAAATTTATCTTACATTATAAAACAATTATTCTTTTCATTGGGGTCAATTGATCCCACAATGCTGTATGTAGCTTCACCCCTGATTGATACCCATTATCAAGTGTTCTTTTATTAATTATTGTTATTTTAATATTATAAAAAAAATTGTCGGTTATGTAATTTCACATAAAAACTTATAACCTTTTTATTTATAAAGAAAAACACTTGGAAAAATATGAATACAACTATAAACAAATTCCTTAATCAATATTAATTATAGTGACCATTATATTTCACACTATGTGAGTGAGAATACAAATTTCACAATAAAAAGTAAATAAATTCTTATAATCAGAAAGAAAGAAAGTCACACAATAAAAGAAAAATAAAAACTTATTTAACTTATTAACCTATAACAGTCCCTTAATTTATTTAGAAATTATCATTTCAGTACCAGCCATTCTAACATAGTAAAGATTATAACGTTACAATAAAATATGAGATTTTTAATAACTCTTTTGAATATTAATGTTCACAATGAATATGCATAGATATTAATTTTTAGTATTTTCTAACTCTTTGAATTTGAATATAAAAAAAAGAATTCAACCAAATGAAAAGTTTGAACGTGCCAGATGTTAATTTTTATATCCATGAAAAATACAACAAAGAATTTACATTTTCAAATATAAAAGTATAAAATTCTTAAGATTTTTTTAAAAGTCTTGCTATATATTACCAAAGATTTCTGTTGAATTATAATTGCGACGTATATCAATACATGGAATCGAAAAAATTATACAATTGACTAACTATATCAAATACATAGTAAAAGTATTATCAATTAAATTTATACACGTAACTCCCAATAAAAAAAAAGTTGACATGTGAAGTCACAATATATATTATTATCTCTTTTTAATTTGAAGATGGAAAAAATTAAAACGATATGCACTCAAAAATCACCCAAAAAATCACAAATACAATTCTATTGGACACAAATGTAATGCTTTCTTGTTTATCCTATGAAGAAAATTGACCAGTTAAGATCATACAACTCTTGATATTCCTAATTGTATAATAAAGAATTGTATTTGTATTTTTTTCACAATTTTTAATATTAATATATAATATTTAATATGCCAATTTGTTGTTGTTGCGAGCTACGCGAATAATTATAATTAATAATATATTATTTTATGTCGTAATCGCATTTTTACAGAAAAGTTTGATTCGTATTTCGAGTATTTTAACTTACTCCCAATAATATTTCCAAAAACGAAAAAAAGATGCTCCAATAAGACAAATTTCACCGGACTAGTCAAATTTCATACGGATGCAACTGGACTTGTATTCGATAATATCAACTTTAAGTTCAAGATTCAAATTTAGTTAGGTTAAAAGAATCTAAAGAAATTATTAGTCTACACGAACACGCGTATATTGTAGAATTACAAATTTTAACGTTAATATAGGAATAAAAATTATAAGAGTCGAGTCATTATATAAAATATAAATGAAAGAGAAATAAATAAATGTGTGGCTGAATATGATATAAAAAAATATAATGTTAGAGACACAAATTATTTTATAAATATTTTACAAACGACAGATGTGTCATATTTCATCTCAGTTTTTTATGTGAAGCCCAAGACTACATTGAAGTAATTTATTGATCAATATGCTGAGGTGAAGTACGTCACATCAACAGTTTGTAAAATAATTTGTATCAATAACATTATTTTATAAAAAAAAGCGTGAGAATAAAGAAATAAAAAATATAATATTAAAATGACTTACGAAAGTATAAATGTAAAGTCAATATTTTATAATGGGTACTATCTTATTAATCAAAACTATATGTTACAAATACTTCAATATTAATAATTTTTAACCCTTTTTTTTTTGCCAGTATTTAAAGCAAACAGAATGACTTATGAGTGGTGAGACGATCCATTAAATTTGATAATGGCATTTGGCATTATTTATGCAGAATATATATATATATATTTGAAAAAGGGGTGAGTTAGGCAAAGGTGAATGGACCCCACAGACAAGCGCCTCCATCCCACGTGCCACCTCACGCGGAACGCCCACCTTTCATCCCTGCGAAACTTTCTCAATCTAATCTTCCTTTTCTTTGAGGAGAGAGAGAGAGAGAGTTTGGTTTGGACTTTTTACATTATCTCCCTCTAAAACTGGTCCCCAAACACCACCCCACAGGCTCGTGACCCCACCCTCACTGTACACGCGTCGGCACTACAATTCCCCTAACTCCTCTCCCCTTTTCCCTCCCCATGTACAACAAGTCAAGAACGACGAAGATTCGCGTCGCCGGCCATCGTGGGTCCCACCTGTCCAATCAAACTTTCTGACTATTCCTGAAAGCCGTGTAGTCTGTAACTCCAGGAATAGCAGGGACCCACGTGTTAGTCACAAGAGTCAAGAAAGCAACCAATCAGAGCTCAGCCGTGTGTCACTCTGCAACTGCCTTTATTTACTTTGAGCCCGTCGCTAGCGAGACACGTGTCAAATGATTACGGGCGTCCCATAAACGTCGTGTTAACGCGGTAATTGATGGTTGCACTACTCTCTCCTCCCCTCCGTCTCATTCACATGATCAAATTTTCCGTTTATACTCCAAATATATATATATATATATATATATATAAATGATAAAATAGAATCCAAATATATAGATTGTATTTACATATGTTAGTTATTGCGTCATCTTTTTCCCTCCTCCTCCTCCTGTTCACTTAGCTTGCTCACAACCCTTATTATTCCTTACGCATGATAATATGTATTAAGATCACCACCTGCCAACGACATTGTAGATTCATTGATGTTAATCGTGAAAATTAGTATAATTTCATTAGACTAATCTCTCGTATATATCATGAAGCCCATTAATTAAGCTAATTATATAATTGGCAGACAATGGGATGAGAATCAAATTCATTTTAAAATATATTGCATTCATTCTTAATTATAACATACCCTAAAACAATTTACTAATTACTTGCCCTAAAATAGGAAGACAGGACGAGAGTGAGATTTGGCAGGTGGTGATGCATGCATGCATGCATTTTTTCTACCTCCTATATATCCTAAACTACGTACTATATAGACATACATTCACAATTAATGAAGGGTACCTATAAAATTTGATTACGATCCATATATCATGATCATTTAAATGTTTGAATTTTGAAGGAAGTAAGAAAGGGCGGGAGGGAGGGAGGGAGGGAGTCAGCATTTTAAAGTGTTTGGAGTTATCCAAACGAGTGTGGCAGAAAAGAAAATGACAATTATTTTAATGAATTTAATTATTATAATCCAAGAGTACAAAAATTTCTTTCTTTGAAACTTAATTAATTAGGAGCAGACAGTGACGCAAGTCATACGCACTGTCCGAGTCGTTAGGAGGACAAACACAAATATATATATATATATATATATATATATATATATATATATATATATATATATATATATATCAAGTCTGATGTCATAACTAACGATCCATCAAAACTAAACAAAGTAAAACGAAATACGAGAGTAGACGTGGATGTGTGGGGGTAATCAAAGCTAGCTTCAATAGTCAGTTCCGAGTGCCAAACATTTTCATTCTATCACTACTAAACAAAATATTTATATATATATTTGAGAAAAAAACATTGTAATATAAATATATCTTTTAAATGAATAAGAATCATTTTTATTTTTTTCCGAAACGGCTCAAGTAGTTAATTATAATTATGAAATCAGGGAATTAAGTAGTAGTATTTATTAATTAGATCACATCAATGTTGTTCAAACAATATCTGTATAGGTGTAATTAAGTATAATAAGAAAAGTTCATACGAATGTAACGTGTTCCCAATGTAATGAACCAGTCAAACATATATACATATATATATATATATATATATATATAAATAATTAAGTTGTTGGTACTGAAAGAAAAAATGTGAGCGACAAGTGTATATACAGTATTTAGAGCATAGAGTTAGTTAGGTCGATGGAGCTTGGTATTCTTTGTAACCAAACGTAGCCATTACATTACTCGATTTGCATGCAAAGACATTGGTGGTAGATCGATAAGTAAGAGTATTTTTTTAAAGAAACTTAACCCGAGTACCAACCTGCTACTTTGAAAAACTTTTTTAATTTTATGTACAGATCAGACAATAATACTTAAACATCATGGCCTTTCTACATCCAAAGAGACATCTAAAACAAAGCCCACCAAAATTTGGTGCTTCATAACTATTCAATCGAATATAATTTTTGAAAGAGGAGGTCAAGAGCGCAAGATGATGATATCATCACTACTTGCTACTTACAAAAGGATGATATTGTGACGGTCAAATCCATCGCAAATAAGTATGTTCTGTCACAAATAAGAGTTTATGCGTATTTGTCCATCACATCGTCAATTAAATCATTTGGGACGGGAACTAGGATCTCTCAATTTTAAAAGAAACGAATATTTTCCGTTATAACATATTTTTCACCATCATCATCTCAAATTTTAAATTTAAACTTTTAAATAAAATTTATTTATTTTATTTAAAATGAAGAGAATCGGGGCAAGCAAGCGGTCACTTGTGTCTCTGTTCAACTTAATCATGAGATGAGATGGTAAAAATCTACTAACAAATGTTTTGAGGGAAAACAGGGAGCTATATTACCTTTTCATTCTGGTCTAGAGTTTTAGTACTATAATAGTGATGTACGTATTGATATTGTTTACTTTTGTTGTATATTTTATTTAAAAAGCTATGTGTCAGAAAATAACGATCAATATGTGTATGAGATAGAGGGTACTGAGGAGGGTTGGCAATTTGGCATTTACTAAAGTTGCCATGCACTACTATCTATTTTCTAAAAGTAAATGGATTGTGACCTTTATTATTTTACTAATTAACACTATATCATTGTTATTACACTTTGGAGATATATATATTATGGAAAGATGGGTTGCACTGCCACAATAATGGTGATTAAAGGGGTGTTAAACACTCCACAATCCACATAATAAAGTTGTGATGGGATATTTTATTTTGTTATCCGATTAATGGGGTTCAACAAAGACATGCCTACCTAAAAGTTTTGATTGAATTCATATATTATGTATATAATCTTGGCTTAAAAATGGATCCCACATCAACATTTTTTTTAAAATTTTACTTAGTATTGTATAATTACCCTCCATCCCATTCACCACAACATATATATATATATATATATATATATATATATATATATATATATATATATATATATATATATATATATATATATATATATATATAATATTGTGTTGGAATTGTTGCTTTTTATTTTTTTCATATTAATTAAATAATGGATCAGATTAGATTAGATTCATGGGTATCTTCTTCCTTGTGGAGTCATGCATGCTTAGGTTTTGGAAGCATTTGTGCTTGGGAAAGTATAGACAATTCTTGATCCTAGAACATATCATCATATCCTCATGGCGAACTTCACTATCAAGATCATGTAATCTAGCTATATATCTGCATTATACATATCTTAATTTCTTTTGTGTCAATCATGCTATTATCAATATTAAAATAAAACGTCCGTTCCTTCAATTATATAGTACCGATCGACATACTTAAATCTAATATTTTAAAAGCTGAAATAGATTCACTCATTACCCTCTGACACCATGCATGCATGCTCCATAAATTTAAAATTAACTGACCACTTATATCAACAAATTATAAGAATTATATAATCAGGTGTCTCGCATCAAATGTTTTAACATGTATTTGTTGGTTTATGTATTTTAGATCTTAACGATGATAATATATTTTTCGTAAGGAGTTCTTTTTAATGGGAATGTTTAAATTTCATGGGCGATTTTGATATGATTTTACTGAAATTAAATGATATATGCCGATTTCACGATGACCCAATTTGGATACAAGTCCATTCGAAATTACTTATAGGATTGCATGAAGTTTTCCTAGTCCAAAGACTTTTAATTGGCTGACATACTTTTTGTTGAAAATTCTTTTCATAATATATTTTGCCAAATCAGTTTTGAATTGAAGACTATTAAGGAATCTGTTTAACTGAGTAATCTGTTCTAATTTGAATTAGAGTCTATAATGAAAACTGGTCTAACTATTAAAGTTGTCTAGAGATACAACGTTATCATATTAAATCCTTTTGCTCCTTTAATTAAGTCTGATTTGAAACCATATCTTTGAGTTGTTGAATTTGAGAAGATATTATTGTTGTTATTTTATAACAAACCTGCTGAATATATAAACTATTTAAATCAAAGACTGAGCTTTTTTTTGTTAACTATTTTCATATAGCCGTTGGTATTGGTCCTATATATTCACATCTTGTTCGGCAAAAGAAAAGAGAACACTTGAAGCTATAATCAGTCTTTTACAGAGATATTTTCATCAAGAGCTTTCAAAGTTTATTTCCAGCAATATATTGTACTGTCTTCAATTCCTTTTGGGCTGAAAAATCATACTTCATTGTAATTTTATTCATTTTATTAAAATCTAAATTCAAGACTTGTTTGACTCGGTTGATCGAGTAATAGATAAGGGTTGTACAAAAAAAGCTATAGGGGTCTCAAAGGTGAGAAAGTTACAGTGGTGCAAAGGGGGTAGTCGTATCTAACAAAGAACAAGGCTTATTTGTACAAGGAGTATTTGTAATTGATTGGTTAATTTATTAATAAAAGGAGTCTCCAATACCAATTGGTATTGGACATGAATTATGTAACACCCCAGTCAAAAACATCGAAAGATGTGAAATTTTTTTGTCAGTATATAAGAAATTAAGTAACTACCAATAGTACCTTCAAGTCATGACCTTTTAGGCGAGCTTGTGATGGGCTAAGACGACCCAAAAAGATACTATTGGGCTAGTGATTTAAGGCTTTATTTTGATAGAATTGATTCGATTCAGACTTAGGAGTAGACCCGAGATTTATTCCGGACTCGGAATTTGACCCGGGTTGTTACATATGGTATTAGAGCCGACTCTCAAAAGCTCGGGCCCGGTTATCCAATCGAGTTATAGGAGGTGGGGACACGAAGGCTGGTGGTATTATCCTACAATGGAGAGAGGGAGTTCCTGAGGTAGGGACATGAAGTCAGCCGATATTATCCCAAAAAGGCTAAAGAGGCAAAGATCTGTGGACCGTGTGCGTGATCGGTTCTGACAGGGATGTCAAAAATTTAAGTGAGGAAGTTTGTAACACCCCAGTCCCACATCGAAAGATATAAAAAAAATTGTCAGTATATAAGTAATTAAGTAACTACTAATAGTACCTTTAATTCATGACCTTTTGGGTGAGCCTGTGGCGGGCTAAGATAACCCAAAAAGATACTATTGGGCCAGTGATTTAAGGTCTTATTTTGATGAATTTGGTTCGATACTTAGACTTTGACTCGAGATTTATTCCGGATTCGAATTTGACCCGGGTTGTTACAGATTAGGCCATTAGTTTAAAGGTTAAGGGTCAAACGACGTAAAAATCTTTGTGTCTGTGGTTTGTTAATCTGTGTGAATTGATCATTTAAGTTTTTATTCTGCATATCATATTTTTGGGTTTAATGTTTTGCAGCTCGCACTAAGATATACTTATTTAGACACCAAAGCAGACAGGGTATCATGTCCGATTATAATTAACGAAGAACATATATTAAAGTAGACACGGAATCACACAAGGTTATCTGTCTGATTTAAACCTGTAGCAATAAAATAAAAAAATTTACCACTGTTGATCACGTTTGACATTTACACCCTTTTCACCCCTCCTTTAAGTGTGCTTATTTAGATAATTACATTTGGTATCAGAGCAAGACTCTACTAATAGTGATCTTTGCATATCGTAGGGGAAGATCCTATGACACACCTTAACTTTCAAGAAGGTCAGTCCACAAACAGGTCGCCTCTATTGCTAGGAAGTGAAAACTTCAACTTCTGAAAATTCAGAATGAAGATATACCTCAAGAGAGATCCATGGGAATGGTGGGTTGTTGAAAATGTACTTCCTATTCCTAGGCATTATGATGGTAGACCAAAAGTTCTCTTGGAGATGGATGCAAACGAAAGCTACATGTTTTCATACGACTTAAGAGCCATGAACACCTTGCTAAGCAAAATGATTCAAGCTGAAATTGATAAAGTTTCAGCATGTAACACAACAAAAAAAATATGGGATACTATCTTGACAAGCCACGAAGGTACTTCCAAAGTCAAGAAGGTGAAGTTGAGTATGCTAATGTAAGACTATGAACTATTAAAGTTAGAAAAGGATTAAACAATCAATGAAGCTCAAGCGAGGTTCCTCACACTAATGAACTCTCTCAGCATGCTAAGAGAAAAATTGATTAAAAGGAAATAATAAAAAAAGCTTTTTAGAATCATGCCAAAAAGATTTGCTCCAAAAATTACCACATTGCAAGACTCGCCAACAATTAGCACTATGAAGACTCTCACGCTTTTTGGTGAACTTGAAGAGTTTGAAAATCAACTGAGGATGTATGATGATGAATATGAGAATCATGCCAAAAAAGAAATCAATAAAAAGCTTTTGAGAATAATGCCAAAAAGATTTGCTCCAAAAATTACCACCCTGCGAGACTCACCAACAATTAGAACTATGAAGACTCTCACCCTTTTTGGTGAACTTGAAGAGTTTGAAAATCAACTGAGGATGTATGATGATGAAAATGAGGCACCAATAAAGAAGACATTGGCAATTCAAGCCGAGAGCAACAATGAAGGTGATCATGAAAATTTTGATAAAGAAATTGAAATGTTCTCAAGAAAACTCGAGAGACTACTTTAAAGAAAGAAACAAAGGAAGAATCAAAAAGATAATTCAACTCTAATGAGTAAGTCCAATACAGAACAAGAAGAAGAAATTGGCCAACTCTGTTTCATAAAGATGGTGATGATCAACTTGAGGTAATAAATTTTTATGAAGCTTTTGAAATATCTACATCTGATAATCTTGCTTTACAAAATGAAAATCAACAGTTTAAAAAGAAAACTGTCTATTTTAAGAATTGCAATAATGAGCTAATGAATGAAGTCGAATCACTTATTGAAGAGATTTTTGATTATGAAAATAAAATTTCAAAGTTACACTAAGGAGCACAACTATCAAGCTTATTAGTGGTAACAACAAAAGTGTTGATATATAGGTAACAAATTCCAAAGGTACGATCATTTTATTTAATTGCTATATGTGATATTGTTGTAAGCTTGCTCCAATGTCTTTCTTTATCTTTGAGCTAATTTGTTTTTTGATGACAAAGGGATAATGATAACTTAATATGCATAATCTTAGGGGGGGCATTTATTTAGGAGGAGTTATATATTGTCATCATCAAAAAGGAGAATAATGTTGGTTTATGTATTTTTGATTTTAATGATGACAATATATTTTTTGTAAAAAGTTCTTTTTAATGGGCAGGTTTGAATTTCATGGGCTGTTTTGATATGATTTTGCTGAAATTAAATGATATATACTGATTTCATGATGACTCAATTTGTATATAAGTCCATTTGAATTTACCTATAGGATTGCATAAAGTTTTCCTAGTCCGAAGGCTTTTAATTGGCTGGCATACTTATTCCTAAAAATTCTTTTCATAATATATTTTGCCAAATCAGTTTTGAATGGGTGTCTACTAAGGAATGTGTTTAGCTGAACAATATGTTCTAATTTGAAATAGAATCTATTAAGGAAACTAGTATTACTATTCAAGTTGTCTAGAGATTGGACTCTAACAACCTTATTATATGAAATCTTTTTGATACTTTAAGTAAGTCTAATTTGAAATCATATCTTTGACTTAATACAATATTTAATCTTATTAATTGAAGTTTCTCCCATGCAGGGGCAGAGCGCCGGGGGGGGGGGGGTGTGACACCCCCAAAATAGGTTCAATACTCAATCCATTCTGAGTCGTCAAATACATGGTACAGAATTCAAATACAATCTTTTATAACATACGGTCGTGCAAAATACGACCACACAAACTATGAGCTTCGATACAAATCGTATATAATACGAAATATAAACATTCAAATTCATTCCTTATTCATTACAATTATTGTCCCACTATTTTTATAGAATAGTGGGAATTTCTACAGATCTAACTCTGATCATCACACTGTTCCCCGACTAGTCCTCGCAACATTCTCATTCCCTGAAGAGGACAATAGATGAAAAGGATGAGCTCAACTAGCCCAGTAAAAGTTATTATGATTAAGATAATGAAAAATAAATTATCGTTAGCCTTCAATAAATGAGATAAAATATTATGGACAACAAGTTTTAGATCAATATTCGCAGCGAAAATAACAATTCATTAGAAGAGTTAAGTAGAGAATGAAGTCTACTATTTTTTATGATTTAAAAGTCCATCATCAATATTTTATCCCTGTAACATCAATCAATATACATTTTGAATTAAATATTCATCTTTGCACTACGGGCCAAAGATATTCATTTGTATCACCAGTTGGTCATGTTCATCTCAACACTTGTCCATCTTTGCACTACGGGCCAAAGATATTCATCAGGTAATCATTCATCTTTGTACTATATGCCAAAGATATTCATTAAGTAATCATTCATCTTTGCACTACAGGCCAAAGATATTCAGTTATATCACCATTTAGGACTGAGGATGATGAAAAACAATACGAATAACGAATTCAGTGAGATAAAGGACAAATATTAGAGAATTTATCCAAAGTTTAAGAATGAAGATCAAAACCTGGATTCAATCAAAGATAATTTGGGGGAAAAAATATTTTTTTTAATCGTAAATAGTATCCCGTGAATAATAATTTGTGAATAGTAACTCCTGAATAGTAATTCGACATGAAAAGATAAAAATTTTACAAGAAAGTTCAGACCAATATTTCAGTGAAATGATATTAGATGAAGTGCAAAAATCAAGAAATTTCTGATCATTTCAGAAATTATAGAAGCAATACTTACCGTAGTAAGTTTAGAGTTAGGAATCCGAAATGAAACAATATACGAAACTGCAATTGGATTTTCACCCGTCAAGCGGTAGTCCGCTCAGACAGATTATTTCTACAATTTAATAACAATTGAATACGAAGGGTTATTCACCAGGCATGCGGTAGTCCGCGTAGACAGGTTATTCCCTCATAATAATAAAGAATGGAATAACAACAGAATTTCACCATGCATGCGGTAGTCCGCGTAGACAGGTTATTTCAATAGAATAATAAAGAATGGAATAACAACCCTTACGAGTATTGAAAGAAAATAACTCTCTTCATGAATATGAAAGAAATAATACCCCTTACCTTGATAATAGAAATTTGGACATTGCACTAGTGTAATAGCAGAATACTCTTCTTCTTTCTCTCTTATTCTCTCTATACTTTCTCTCTCTATAGCTTTAGTGAATTTGTGAGAAATAATGAAGAAATGAGCTTCTATTTATAGGCTCAACAGAGTAAGGGTAAAATAGTCTTTTTACCATAATTTATGACGTCATCGCTTACATCATCGATCCTATGACATCATTACTTACCTCATCGTTCCGATGACATCATTGCTTATCTCATCGTTCCGATGACATCATTGCTTACATCATAAGAATTCAAATTCAATTTGTTCTCTTCCACCTCATTTTATTTTTATACCATGAATTTTCTATAATAATGTTACCATTCAAATTATAAAAATTATACTATTATATAATTACATCATACTACTATAATGTAATATTATAATAATATATTTGAATGAATTATTTTATCGTAGAAGTTAATATACCAATTTCCAACAAATGTCGTATACCAAAAATTCCTCCATTTATATCAAAATTGGATAAATATTTACTTATCAAATTTATCAATAATTAATTATTATTCACAAATAATATTACAGAATCACAATAATGACAACCAGGTCGTTCACAGGAAAGAGGGGTTTTCCGATAAGGATTTCTCCTTACTGGCGCGCAATTAGATTAACTAACCCCTTTCCTAGACAGAACTTCCTAGACATTGTCAATAATGTTGTCTAATAATATTATTCAAAAAATATGAATGATTGATTTGATAATGTAAAATACTGTGCAATGACAATTATTGAATCAATAATATAAAATATCAACGTAGTAATTATTGAATCAATAAAATATTATGCAATTATCAATGTAGCAATTATTGAATCAATAATATAAAATATTGAACAGTAATTACTGTAACAATTATTGAGTAGTGACTTCTTGCGTAAGAATCAATAATTAGAATTACTGTGCAATACCGTGTGCTACTGTGCAATACCGCGTATTATTGTATTTTAACCACCGGGTATTTCAACAGTTTTAACGGTAAAAGTTTTACCGTTATTTTTATAAAAAGATTATTTCTGTCGCTTTCTATATCCGACATTCATTCTGTTGTGGGGTCCACCAATGACTGCGCCGTCGTACGAATATTCTCCGACAACAAGAATATTCCACGACCAAACGAATATTCACCGACAACAATGAATATCACTTGCTTATTTTGAAATATTTGTATATTTCACCCATAACTTTTCACATTTATCAAATCAATACCTTACTATTTCAAAACAATATATAAAGAAGATTACATTTTTATTCATAAAAGTTGGGGTCTTACAGGGGAGTCCGTGGACCCCCAGGCCGCAGGAAAAATTAGTATGTAGTAGGTATGTGGGGAGGGTCCAGCCTGAAATCTAATAATGGCGGAGATAGGGAGCTCTGCGTGCACTGAAAAAAAGAAAGAAGGGGAAGAAGAAGAAAAAAAAAGAAATAATTTTTGAATATAGAAGTAAATTTATTTTATATTTTTTAGGTTGTTGACCGTATTAGTCAAGAGATGGAGAATCGTTTTACTGAGACGAAAACGGAATTGCTCTTGTGCATAGCATGTCTTGATCCTAAGAATTTGTTCTCCAATTTTAGTCTTCCAAAGTTAGTTCGACTTGCAGAACTATATCCACAAGACTTTTCAATGGATGATCGAATGGAGCTTAAAGAACAATTAAAGATGTGAATTTCTGAAATGATTTTCTAAACTAGAAGATGTCTAAGAACTTGCAACTAATATGGTTGAGGTGGGATTTCAGATTACTTTTCATTTGGTATATCTTCTTATCAAGTTGGCTTTAATTTTGCCTGTTGCGACTGCTAGTTTGGAACGAGTATTTTCTGCGATGAATATTGTTAAGACAGATTTGCGCAACAAGATGGGAGATGACTTTCTCACCGACTGTTTGGTGTGCTATGTCGAGAGAGGTGTTTTTAGGCGCATTGATAATGAAGTGATTATCCAACATTTTCAGAATATGAGAACTTGCAAGTTGAATTTACCGCCTTTACCGTCCGAAGAGAGACTCCGCCGTTATAGTACCGTTATCGGTTCAACTGTCAACAAATCTTAGTTGTATTTGTCATTATTTCTATTAAATTTGAACATAATATATTTTGAATTTTCTTCGGTATGTTTATATATACATTTGAATTTTACATGCATAATCTGGACCCTCCGCTTAAAATATCTGGCTCCGCCTCTGCTCCCATGTGATTGTATAAAATTAAATTTCATATAAATAAAGAATTACAGCAACATAGTAAAAGAATTCAACAGAGCAAGTATATGCCTTTTTTTTTATTCAATCTAGCTAGAGAGCCAGAGAATTGTGTATGTGAAAATAATTAAGAAAATATGTCTAATATACAAAATCATAAGAAAATTGAATAAAGATGTAATAAGAAAGAGCCGTACTCAAGTGAAGTAGAAGTATCAAGTTGGAGTCAAATTGATGAATTATGGAAACATTGAAGACATAGCTAGGCCTTGTAATAATGATAATAATTCTTGTTAATATTAATGTTGTAATTCAATCATCATGACATTGCCATTCTTATGGCAGGAAGGATGATATCTATATATATATAGTAGTGGCATCCTACATGTGTTTGGAAATTAAATAAATCCCAATATTCTACTTTGGATAGGCCGAAAATGAATCCTGTGTGAAAATATAAAGATAGAATAATTCTACTTGGGAAGTAAAAAAGGAAAATAAAATTACAAAAATAGTGATAAGAGGAACAATAAATGCAAGCTTGTTATTGAAATCTTTTTGGGCCCGGAATCTATTTTCAACTTTAGTATAGACAAGTAAAATATAAAGTATACAGGCCAAATGTTTTGGGCCCAGAATATTTTCAACTTAAATTTAGATTAGTAAAATAAAGTATACAAGTTGGGCCCTTTAAAAGCAATAAAAATGAGTGACACGCTTCTATAAAGTGAAGCACAATACCAAATGAAAACATGGGCTGGACAATATTCATTTGCATTACAAACCTAATCGCCCACATCTTTTCGTACTAGAGAATTTGTAGCACCATGAAAGATCTCATGAAATTCCATGCCCATTTCATTACAAGTGGCCTTTCTAATGAATTGATACCCTCTTCCTAACCACCCTTCTTTCCTTCACTGCTCTCTCTGCTGCGCCAATGCTTTCATGATTAGAGGCCATGCTAACTATCCTGTGCAAGCAATGTCTTTATACTGTTCCCCAATAACTATATCAAAGCTTCATCGAGAACTACCAACCATAAATATGGAGAAAATGTCCATTCCACTGGATTAGTACAAATTAAAAGTTATGCCTCATGTTAATTAAAAGTCGGCATCTATATATAATTTTGGTACCAATATCTTATGTAAGTTGGTATAATAATAGCACTTCTCCGTCCCCATGGATCAGATAAATGATATTTGACCTTAATACATATATTATATTATACTCCCTCAAGACGTTTTAGAGAAGTTTTTTTGTCTCTTAATAGATGACGTTTTAGAATTCCAAGTAAGCATTCATTGCTATTTTTCCAATATTACCCCAAGTATTAAATATAACTTTGGTTCTCTCACTATTTTTTACTCAATATTTAACAATCTCTTTTTTCAATACAAGGACAATATAGACATTTGATATTATATTTAATGTTATACAATCATTTTCTTAATGTTTGTGCACAACTCTAAAAAGTCTTATATTAAGGGACGGAGGGAGTATACTTTGACCATAATTGGTTGCCACGAAATTCGAAAAATATTATTGTCACTTGTAGTAGTATTAGCTGACCAGCAAACTTTAAAATGTTCATATTGATCACATTATAGTTTTATGTTTTTTGTAATAGATAAAGCTAGTCTCCTCACAGGTTTCATTAATTCTCTAAGCACCTAGTATGATAAGGTCTCTATTTAATACCTATCAAAAATAATAATAACTGATAGATATAGGAATTAAGAAACGGAAGAATGAGAGACGGTGATTCAAGTAGTACCTTTTTAGGCCAACGGTCAAACCATGTCCTCCTTGATTACATGCACAATTAATTAATTAAACAGTTGTGTAAGAAGATAGGAGAGTTTAACTATATGCTCTAATGACCATCTTAATGTATCCCTCAAATTTGTGATTAATATATATCCCTCAGATTTCCTTCTTCTTTTTTTATGTATAAATTGAACGCCCCCATTATTGGAAGAATATTAGTACCGAGTTACAATGAATTACATAATCAAGCTCAATTATCTCTCATCACAATATTAAATTGGGAATTGATATTTTCATATGTGTTTTTGATATGTCCACATAGTCACATGAGAATAAATTGAATTCCATTTTTATGTGAAAGAGAATTATGTAAAAATATCAAAAATATATGTGAAAATAATATTCTCCTATTAAATAAATTCACACTATGATTCAGAATACAAACTCCTAAATAAATGAGAAAGAACCTCCCACAAGGCCACAACAAGAAAGAAATTAAAAACAATATATAATCGAATGTTACAAGAGTACTACGTAATGCTAAAAATATCAACTATACACAAAAAGAAGTTGTGCTCACGCTATAAAAAAGAGAGAAAATAGATAGTGCAACTTACAGTTGAATGTTTTACACATTTTTATTAGTAAGCAATATATGAATCTTATTCTTGGTGCATAACTTTTTGTGTACAGTTGGTACGTAGTTTTATCCATGCATGTTACACAGTCTCGCTCTTAACCATTAGACTAAGGAGGTGTTTGATAAAACTGAATGAAATAGTTCTGAATGTTTAAGTAATCTGAATGAGCTGAATAAAGCAGAATTCTGAATATTGAATGAAAAAAGTTGTTTAATAATTGACATGTCTGAAACATCTAAATAACATATTTTTATTATTTGACCCCTCTGGAAAATTCAAAATTATTGTAAATTTATTTAATATTACTTAATATAATAATTAATAATATATATATATATATATATATATATATACATATATATATATATAATATTTCATTCAACAGTACTCATTCAGCCAAAAAAATTACACTTGACCATTCAACCCAAAAATCTAATCGATTTTGCCATTCAAACGATTTTTTTTCAAAATAAACGTACTGAATAGCTGACCGATTCAGCCATTCAATTTTAAACAAACAACCCCTAAGACATCATTCACCGTACACTTCCGTTTCATAATGGTACAATACTGTCTAATTAAGACTTAAAAAATTTAGATATTGATAAGCGAAAATATTAAAGAAAATTGAGAATTTATTTAAAACTCTAATATATGTAGTATTAGTTTAATAAATCCGGAATATATAAAAGGCTGACTTTTGTGCACGTCTGCTTATCATAAATTCGAGATAAACAGCAAATTCTATCTGTTCCGTATATGATTGCGTAATTTGGTGCAGAAACAGAGAAATCCATCCAGTGTTGAGGTCAAAACGTTAGTCGTTTCTTTAGAAGGGGCCGGTGAGGCACATTAAAAACCGTACTTAAAGTACTTTCTGTTTACTAACTTACCAAAAAGCAAAAAAACGATAATCTCATCGCATTTATGGAGTGTGATCTTGGAGCATTTAATACTTTTTTCTGGAGGAGTAATTTCTTGTTTCTCGTTTCTTCCTTTTATGACAGAGAAGAAGAAAATCATACTCCATTGCATGCATGTTATTAAACTCCACACATAATTAAATGCCATCAATTATTCATGTAAATTACATAAAATCATATAGCTAGATTATGTCCAACTGACCCAAAAAATACTCTAGTGGTTTGTTTTTTTAATGAGGAGTATCTCGATTTGTGTCGGACTAAATCTCCTTATCCCGAGCAAGACTTTCGAAACATATTTACGTCTGCGGTCCGTGACCCTTATATCGTCTGTTTTGTATGGTAAAATATATCAACATGAGATTATTAGGGAAGAACCCTTTAATTTTGATCAGTTTGAGGCCATTATTTTATCAATTATCATTGTTTAATCCCTTACCTTAGATTAATTAATTAATTAAACAAATTAAAGCCCCATGAAATTAAAATAAAATAACACTCCCTCCAACCCAAATTATATGTTGTTTTGACCGACCGTACACAAATAAAATATACACAGCTGTGTATGACTATATTGTCCAATATATAATTGTTGTTGTAAGTTTACTCTCTTTCGAAATAATTAAAGCGGTTATATTACAAGTTTACCCTATTCATTTATTTTTTATCCTCATAAATGTATAATTCCTAAATTGCATAATTATGGGTATAATTATATTTTTAATAATAAATTTGACATAATAATTATATTTCTTAATAAATGTGTAAATGGTCAAAAGTGAAGATAATTTGGGATGGAGGGAGTATGAGTTAACCAAAGATAGTATAGTAAAACCCCAAATAAAAAATATATTAGTGTCAAAAATATTAGTCTTAGTACGTCGTTTGATCAAACAAAAGAGACCATTATTTCAACGCCATATGTAATATTGTGTATCATTAATATATTTCTGAAACAATATCCAATTCATAAATTCCACTCAACTTTTCTAGAGTTGTAAATTTGTGTTGGTGAGGTCATTGTAAATGCATTTATCTTTCCACCTCCCTTATAAGCAACTGATCTCTTTTCTCTTTCAAATAAAGATTGCACTCCATTAATTTCCAGCTCTTCATTTTTCACTTGATAAGCTCTGATAGTGATATATCTGCTAATATAATTAAGTTTATAAAATAGGGTTCTGGTCCATAGCTAGGTGGCTAGCCATGGAAATTGATTCACTAGCATCTCTTGACAAAGCCGGGCTTATGGCTCGGGAATGTGGTTGCTTTATGGCTTTGTTTGGCAAGGTTAGGGCAAAAATGGGTGAGGCTGTGAAAGCAACAAAGAAGCTCGGACAAGATGATCCAAGAAGAATCATACACTCTATAAAGGTGGCACTAGCTCTCACACTCGTCTCCTTATTCTACTATACCAGGCCTTTATATAATGGCTTTGGTGTAGCAGGAATGTGGGCTTTATTAACCGTCGTCGTAGTTTTGGAATTTACAGTCGGTAAGTTTATACATACATATATATATATATATATGGGTGTGTTTATTAGATATGATATACATTGTTGATGTTTTTTTTAGTAACTTAAGTTTTGAGATAAGTTAATTACTTAACATATATGGTGTCAGCACATTGCCTTTATAATTAATTTAATAGTGCAAATGCAGTTTAATTTATTTTTTCTTTATAAAGTACTTGCATTTAATTGTATTAGATATGATATACATTGTTGGTGTCTCTTTCTAATAACTTAAAATTTTAAATGAATTGATTTCTTAAGAAGACGAGTCCGCAAGATTTGATGGATAAGATTGAAAAATATGGAACCATCTTGCGGATGTGATAGAAAACTATTCTCCCATTAGCATCACAATTAATGTTATGCATGGATGATAAATTATTATTCTCTTTCATCCGGAATATATATGTATGTATACATATATACATAGTGTTGCGGATGAGTACGTACACTGTGTTTTGAATGGTAGAATAGTCTTTCATGCATCACGTACGTCTGCGAGATGGCTCTATATTTTTTAAATTCTATCCGCCAAATCAAATCTTACAATGACCAATGCTCGCAAAATCAAGTAGTCAACACATAAACTTTTATAGTGACCCTGCAATGCATGTGTTATCAGAATTAGATCCTCTCCATTTCATCGTTTTAATTTAAAATATGTTAGAATGTGACATTATAATAGGGGAAGAGAGAGATGATAGAGAATATATATTCTAAAAAATGGAGTGTTTCCATTTCATTTAAAATGGAGAGAATCCTAGTCGAAGAGAGATGATGATAGAGAATATATATTCTAAAGAATGAAGACTCTTCATTTCATTTAAAATAGAGAAGATCCTAGTCGGTGTTATCAATCATTTTCTACACGTACATACCAATATATATATATTTCAATTAATATTATTTATGGATATTGGTTTGAATAAAGTACGTAAATGTGGTAATATTATTTTATTTTTATTTTTATTTTAGGCGGAACCTTGAGCAAAGGTTTGAATAGAGGATTTGCGACATTTTCAGCAGGTGTTTTAGGAGTTGGAACTAATTACTTGGCTAGCCTCCTTGGAGAGAAAGGAGAGCCCTATCTTCTCGGGTTGTTCGTCTTCCTTCTAGGTATATTATATTATGGAGTATTATATTATACTTGTTGTTTGTGTTGTAAATATTTATAGATAGCTAGAATTATTCATGATTTTGTTATAATTATTCCAAAATGACTACTAATTATAAAATTTAATTATTGTTTTAAAATGTTAAATGAATCATATATACAGCTGCAACATCTACATTTATAAGATTCTTTGCCCATATCAAGAAGAGGTATGATTATGGGGTGGTGATATTTATATTGACATTCAGTTTGGTAACTGTTTCGGGTTATCGAGTAGACAAAATAATAGAGCTGGCCCACCAACGTTTATTAACAATCATCATCGGTGTTGCTTCCTGCATGATAATCTCCATATTCGTTTGCCCTGTTTGGGCTGGTCAAGATCTTCAAAACCTGCTTGCTCTCAATATGGAAAAGCTTGCCTGCTTCTTAGAAGGTGGAGTACTATATACATTATACATATATAACTATTTCTTCTATTTATTATTCCCTCCATCCCATAATAACTGTCGTTTTAGAAAAAAAAAAAATTCCTAATTTATTTGTCGTTTACAACTTTTTTAAAAAATAAATTATTTACTTTCCTATATCACCCCTACCTTCTCTCATTGTCCTAAGAAATTTTCTCCATTGTATTAATAGTTTTCAACTTCCCATAAAGGGGTAGTGATGAAATTTTACACAAATTTTAATTAATAAATAATAGCATTAAATGACTTTCTTAATCCATGTGTATGAAACTAAAACGATAATTATTATGGGATGGAGGGAGTAATTTATTTTTTCGATTCAAACCCTAATTGCTAAGATTGAGACAAAAATAGAAAACAATAAGCACATGTTTTGGGTGAAAATTACGAGATAGAGGGGGACTCAAGGCCTCAGTTTTCATTTATGTATACAACTGAAATTAAAATGCTAATTGATAAATTAATTAAAACCCTCCCTCCGTTTGATTATAATTTATCGATTATATTTAATTACTTGGAACAATATTGTAATTAATAATATTTCCAGGATTTGGAGGTGAATATTTTAAACTATCATCTGAGGATGGAGGGGGAGATACTGCTTGTAGGAATGACAAATCATTTCTTCAAGATTATAAAAGTGTTCTCAGTACAAAACAGACTGAAGAATCCCTGGTTAGTAATTAAGCACTCTCTCTCTACTGCTTCTCCTCGACATTATTTTTTTATTTATATTTTAAATTTAGTCATCCAATTGATATCATATAAAACTACGTTAATTGTTGGTTAATTGCAGGCAAATTTTGCATGGTGGGAACCGGGTCATGGGAGTTTCGGGTTCCGTCACCCATGGAAGCAATACTTGAAGATTGGAGCCCTTATCAGGCAGTGCGCATACCATGTTGAAGCTCTTAATGGCTACATTAACACTGACCTTCAAGTACTACATCTATACACTATTAATGGCTACTCTTTTTTTCTTTTTTTTTTATACTCCGTATCATAATTAATTATAAACTAACGTACGTCACGTACGTATAATAATTACTGATCTTGCAGGCACCATCAGAATTAGGAAGAATGATTCAAGAACCATGCACAAAGATGAGCTCAGAATCCGGAAAAGCCTTGAAAGAATTAGCTTCATCATTGATAGCTATGACCCGTCCATCTGCTGCCACAACACACGTTCGAAATTGCAAAGCAGCCATTGACGAGCTTAAAGGTGCACTCAAAGCTTCTTCCCTAGGCAAACCAGACCTCCTGGAAATCATACCAGCCATTACAGTTGCATCTCTACTGATTGATATTGGTAAATGCGTTGAAAAAGTTTCCGAATCCATCCATCAACTTTCTGACCAAGCTTCTTTCAAGTACCCCAATGTCTGAAAAATAATATTGCAAATACTTGTCGTCGGACCCCCCCTCCCCCCCTCTCCCCCTGCTCTCAACGGTGGTGAAGCTGATATATAACCATGTTGTTAAATTATCATGGTAAAATGGGAATATATATGTAATTAAATTAATACTACATATATATGTTCTCGTATATATATATTAATATGTTACCAGCACATTGGAGTACTCAAGTATATAAGTGACTGCGGGCGGGGTATTATTAAATAAATACTAGTAGTAAATAATCTCACTATTTGTGTGAGAATTTTGCACAGGGAAAATAAAATGTATAAAGGAAAAGCGATCCCGATCCCGATCCCGATCCCTCCTATTTTTGCTTATCCTTGTAATTAATTAATTAACCACCGAGTGGTGGTGTTTCTATGCTAAGCGGAAAATAAGTGCAAACTTGTTTTTAGAGATGATCTTGTGCATTCCTCTCTCTATATAAAGTTTTTTTTTTTCAGATACTCTTACCCTCATAGAAAATGTGTATTATTTTTTTAAAGAATTGATATTTCTACGTAAAAATAATGAATATATCACTCAGTATTCATGTCATAAGAACCACGTAGAAATAAAAACCAACTTACCATTGATCAGAATCCTTGTCAAAATATAACAATGCTTCTACAAATATCAATTTCATATAAATTATAAGATAAAATCATCTTCATATCCTTCTACTTTTTCTTTTTTCGTTCAACCAAATCATTTTACCTATTAGATATGTATTAAATAATTTGTAAGTGTACTAATTAATCAAAAGAAGGATTAATTTTTAATTAGATTACATTAATTGACTTAAAAAAAAAATGTTGTTGACATTCATTAGAGAGTAAACTGCATAGTCTCAATAAATTTAGAGGACGAAGAATTGCCACTTTTATGTAGTTGCTTTAGATAAGGAACTTAAGTGGTGTTTGATAAAATTGAGTGTTAAGACCTGAACAGTTTAGACGTCTGAATAATATAGAGTATCTGAATAAAATTGTATCTGAATGAAAAAATATTGTTTGATAATTACTTTTTTCAAAATGTCTGAATAAAAGTATTTTACCATTTTAACCTTTTAAACAAAACTATTAAAAAAAAAAAAACACTGCTCCTTCATCTACCCGGCCCCCCTCCCCGCCGGCGCCGACCTTCCTCCCCTCCCCTGCCCCTGCTCCCCCTCCCCTCCCCTACCCTCGTCAGAGCCTAATCCCTCCTTCCTCCCTCCTCCCTCCCCCCTGCCCACCCCTCCCCCTCCTCCCTCGCAGATCTGCAGATTTGTCTCGAGCGCCTTGATGTCTCTTCCAATAATTTCGTCGGACTTATTCCTTCCTTTCTTTTTTCTCTACTTTCCATTCAGTATCTCAATCTGGCCAAGAATCAACTTAGTGGGGGCACTTTCCACAAATGTCTCCTGCAATCAAAATCTTACATTTGTGGATATTTCTAATAATCTTTTGATTGGAAAGTTGCCTCCTTGCATTGGATCAAATTCCATGAACAGGACAGTGAGTGAAGGAAGGAAGAGACATTTTCCTTGAGGTGAACGTGAGTGAAGGAAGGAAGAGACAGAGCGAGAGAGTGGAGAAGATGAGGGTATTTTTGTCCAAAAAATAATAACTCTCATTCAGACTTGCCTCTTAATTCTTTAGATTTGATTTTCTATCTCAACCATCTAGAGACATTAAGAGGTAAAAAAAAAAAAAAAAAAACAGTACACCGCCTCTGACCAAATCAGAGGCGGTCCATTCAGAGGCAATAAGTGGTAAACAAACACCACCTTACTCTTTGCTAGTATGTTCAAATTCTAAGAAAGTCTGCAGTTTCACGTGCATGGGGAAGCAAGAGATACCTCATTTTTACAAGTTTCTTGTAGCTTAACATAAGAGCATTTTTTTCTCAACATAGTGCTACATATTGCATCTACACTTCTATTCAATTATATTCAAGCCGAACTAGCTGCACCGATATGATGATAAAGAAAGATCACTACGAATAACAAAGGAACACTACACGCTCCTACTAGAAATACTCTACATAAAGGGAAGGGACTACAAATATACAGGTCAATATTGTATTCAACTACCAGCCGTAGATGGGATTCATTACCTGTGGAGGTAAGAGATGGAGATCTTTAGAGTGTTGTGCGTCGTACTCAAGTGTCCCAGGTGTTGCCCCAGCACACATCCTAAGAAACTTATTGCCGGTTAGAACGTAGTGGGTGAATGCCAACCCTCCATCAACCATTTCTGATAGGTTAGGCATTGAAACTGATTTCGTGATGCCATTAGTTTTGTTCAATTGTGTTCCATCATTAGTTAAAACCTTGTCAAGCTCAGAATACTCCATAAATCTCTGAGTCGCAGCTTCCCATGAAAGGTTATACCGCTGCTCAGGAGTAAGAGGCCGAGGCTCATTAGCCATTGCTTCTCTGACTTTTGCAACAAAATCGTCGGGGGTTTTATAGGTCAAACAGTTTGGAAATGACCTAAAGAACTCATTTGATGGGTGATCTGCACAAACAACAAACTTTCCCATTGCAAGAGCCTCAGCTGTGGCCGTGCAGAGCACATCACTGACACTGGGATTTATGAAGACTTTGTAACTGCAAGCAAAGAGAACATATCAGCATGCGAAATAAAATGAGATGGGTTCGTTTATGACCAACTTTGTTTGCAAAGTTATTCCTACTAGCATAAAGTCAATAATATAGCAAAGAAGCTGTAGTCTGATTGAGGACTGCTTATTTCACAAAAAGTTATATAAGTTGACTCCCAGAATTAAACATTGTTGCAGGCTCACAGCAACAAAGTTGTGCTCAAATTGATTTAAAGGCAGTTATCTTCACTTCTATATTCATTGCAATACTTTTGAAATCATGTCCTAAAAAATGTGGCAGACTACTCCCACAGGCCACAACTACTTATGCTAGTTCCAAAAGCTTCTTTCTTACATGTGAATAGCGTTAAACCCATCTTCATTACAGGACTTGTGCAACTAGAAAAAGTACTTGTGGAGATAGCAAATTAATATTAAACTTATAAATTGAAAAGAAAAAAAAAGGAAAAGAGAGAGATTTCAAATGCCATCCCTTTCAGAGGAATAAATTTTTGGAATAATATGTTGATGTAAACTGCTTACCCATGGAGAGAATCATCAGCATGGTCTCTGCCCTTCATAAATTTGAGATTCAAATCCAACCTTTTGGCTGTGCTCTGAACTTCATGAGCATCCTCTCCATTCCCATACACATCCAACTTAAAGCCATCAAGGTCATTTTTGTGCTTCGCCAACAAATCTATCAATTCTCTATATCCCTTTGCCCATACCATCTTGCCTAAGAAATATGCTCCCTCTGAGAAGGCTAGTTGGCCGCACTCCCTTTCTGCAGCCACCTTCTCCCCAATTTTTAGGAACTTCGGGTTCACACCATGAACATTGCAAACTACAGATCGAGGTAAATCCTGGGTAGCGCCCGAAAGGCGAAGAACCTGAGTAGACAACATTTACAATTCAGTAACGCATATCTTGTATGTTTGAGATCCGTTGAAGATAATACTGGAACCAATTTCGGACTCTGAAAAATATTTAATCAACATTTATCCGAGAAATTTTCTTGAATCACGTGCAATGCAAGATAAAGTCATGAAGAATATATGATAATCCACCAGCATAGAACCATACCTTGTGACAATAAGCTCTTGTGATCAAATTATTAACGTGTTTCACAAGGAAAGCTTGGAGAGCCCCATTCTTTTCCCTCCTGATATATTCCAAATAATTTGTGTGAACAATACCAACAACGTGGTTGAATTTATCAGTCCAGCGTTTGCCATGATAATACCAATTAAGATGTTCGGGTTCTTCCAGGATAGCAATGTCAGCATCATTCGATGAAATAAATTGAGAAGTGTCTCCAGCAGGCATTATACTTCGCCTTTCTTTTGAATACTGAAACAAATGAGAACATTACACAGAATTTAATTTAATGCTACTATTATTAATTGCTTTATGGAGGAACTGAAATCAAGAGAGAACTACCTTTCCTGGATAAAATGATATTTTGAAATCAGCCTTAAAACCAACCCGTTCCTCAAGCCACTTGCGTATATAGACCTCTTGCTCTTCTGGTGAGCCAAAAGTCAGATTGGTTGGATAAACTAGTTCCTGATCTGCTCTACAAAGCCATGGAACTAAAAGAGTAACATTTTGTGTTGCAGACTTCGCTAAATATGCTGCTCGAAACAAAGGGTTTACAGCTGTTCCTGTCATCCAAGGTAGACTAGCAGTTGTCACGATAGCAACATGCCTTTTCCCATCTGAAACATCATGCTTGGTAGAGTCAGTCCGTAGCCCACCCTCGTAACAATGCCCTGTGCTTCGAAGGACACTACATATTCTTATGTCCAATTCATCGCTAATGTTATCACTTCCGACAATGGAAGACTCTCTTTCAGGAAGAGAACCTAGTGGAAGCTGGTTCTTGCGTTTGCTGCACAAGGTTTCCACTATCTTGTCAGATATATCTGCCACCATAGAGGAATATAAAAACATTAATATTTGAACCAGAGCACATTCTATACATAATTCCAGCTGAAGGAATCCACAAATGGTGTAGATTTAAAAATTAAAATATAATAATAAACCTCAAGCCATCATTGCAGAATTTAACTTGTCAGGTAGAGTTAACATTCAAAAGTTCCCATGAACCAATGAATACCCGTGAAAGTGCTAACCTATAATGGCATGCAACTTCCTGGATTCTTTATATGCCTCTAGCATACCTGACTACAGAAGAATTTAAAGCCAAATCATTATAGCAGTTTCCCTACAACCTGCATAATGAGAAATTTCTAAATCTTTTTTGAAAATTTTGCATGGCTATAGATGAACTGGTATTCATCTTAATTTTTAAAAGGCTATCACGTTAGACACTATCCATTAAGCATGAGAAACCAACACATGTAGGTGACCATATTATTATGGGCCACATTTACTTTTGCATTGTCCTATAGCTTGGGGTTTGTGGAACTCGATTTTCAGAGTGTTGGGAGGAGTTGGTGTATCCCGCCTCCTTTAAGGATTTACTGTACACGGTTTGGAGGTTTTGCAAGGAGGAAAGATGCAAGGATGTGAGGATGCTTTGGAATCTTTTTTATGTTTTCTGGCAATTTGGACCAAGCGTATACTCATATTTTTAAAGTAGATTTCTATCTTTCACTTTGCCGGCAAGATAATCTGTTTTACCTTATTTCTATGTGGGCTGCCATGGATGCCTTGAGGGGTAGTTTTGTGTCTGATCTTTGTAGAATTGGAGAGATGCCTTCTTAGTGTTTTCTTTTCATTTCCTCTTGTAATAGGGTACTGCAATGTTCGAAAAAACTAAAAGCAGTACGACGCGTTTTTCTCCGGACGAGTCGAGGCGTAAGCCTCAATTTGAAAACCTAAAAGTCCCCAAAACAATTTATATATGCGATAATAGGAATTATAAACAATTTACATAAATATGTAAATAATTTAATTTATATAAACAATTTAAATATGTAAACAATTTAATTTACATATTTATATAAACAATTTAAATATGTAAACAATTTAATTTATATAAATATTTACATATTTATATAAACAATTTAAATATGTAAACAATTTAATTTATATAAATATTTGCATATTTATATAAAAAAAATTTAATTTATATAAACAATTTACATATTTAATTTAATTTACATAAATATGTAAACAATTTAATTTATATAAACAATTTACATATTAAATTAAATTGTAA
This sequence comes from Panax stipuleanatus, assembly GCA_020205555.1. Lineage (NCBI taxonomy): Eukaryota > Viridiplantae > Streptophyta > Magnoliopsida > Apiales > Araliaceae > Panax > Panax stipuleanatus. The sequence goes on along the minus strand of CM035118.1, from coordinate 142,381,951 downwards.
ATTGTTAATATGTGTAAATATTTACATATTTATATAAACAATTTAATTTATATATTAATTTACATATATATAATTAATAATTGTAATAATAAAAAATTGTTGCTGCCAGCAAAAGACTAAGGAGACAGAATAAAAAAAAACGAGACAGAGAAGACGGGAGAGAACGAGAGGGAGAAAAGAAGAAAAAGAAGCTAGCAGAAGAAGAAGACGACGCAGCAGCCAGCAGAAGAAGAAGATGACGCGGGGCGCAACAGCCAGCAGAAGAAGAAACAAGTTTTAGGGCTTTTTTAAAAATCAAATCAAGGCGCAAGCCTTGACCCGCCTCGAGGCGCAACGCACTGAGGCGTAAGCCTCAGCCAAATAAGGCGCAAGCTTCTGCTTTTATATCTGATGTGGTAGCCTCGCCACAGCTTCCTCCCGCCTCGCTATAAGACGCGCCTTAAGGCGTAAGCCTCAAACACCTTTTCGAACAATGGGGTAGTGGAATCCTTTCCTTGTAGTCTCTCTCTCTCTTTTCTTTTATCCCTGTAGTCTCTCTTATCTTCTAATAAAACTTATTTTATCCCAAAAGAAAAAAAATCCATGAGCTTTATTAGCACAAAGAAAAACTACAATTTATGAACTAGTTACCGTAAAGAAAGCAGTTATGCACAGTACTCTAGCTTTCTTTATCAAAAAACTACAAATGTGTAAAAACAGGACAAGTGTTGCATTGTTAAGCAATTTTATCTATAAAGAAAACAGGCAATTTGGGGCAAAGATCGAGGTTAAGAAGTCAATGCCAAGTGTGCAATAAATGTAGAGGTGGCCTTTCCTAGAATTTTGGCATGATATTCCAGCATAAATGCGTAGGTAGACTAGTTCCTATGGCTCACACCAAAGGCCTGGAAATTTGAGATACACACTTTAGTAAGGGGTCAAGAGTCCTCCCTGCTTCCAAAGAAGGAACCCCCAAGAATTCTGAACCAAGTACAGATGAAAAATTAAAAAATAGCAGGGTAGTAATGAGACATACTGCTACATATCCATTCACATGCCTTCCCACATTCCCCATCCAAGATGGCCAGATCCGTATAAGAAATGAGAAATAACAAGACTATCAGTAAAAGAAAATATTGAACTTTCTTAATAGTAAAGAAGTTTATAGTGAGGGCAGGTAATTTTACATTTAAAATGTGACCAATAAAAAGTTCTGCCAAATATTTTCAGATATGAGTTTCTTCAGTACTGAACCTTTTTGTTTATGAATGGAAGGCAGCCTTGAGTTTCCACTTCTGCCTTGGAGTTGCATACATTCAAACACTAGTTTGGTCAAGTTCACTAGAGCTTATTCCACATGACTACATAATCCTTAGCTACAAAGTTAATATACTCCAATATTTTTTACTTTTTTCTGATAGGTTAGATTCAAAGTTTATATTACTTGATAAAATCTAAATATACAATAATCTATCTGTTCCAAAAAGAAATGTCGATGACAGTTCATTTAACGAATTGCTGAAAACAGAGAAGAAGGATATGAATGTCCACATAAACGAACGCAAACCATACATTTATGTCCATGGATGGTCAATGGAAAACTAGCGAGAAGACAGAAAAGAATATACTCCCTCCTTCCCACATTATTTGAAAATATAATATTACAAATATATTTTTTTGCACGTCTTAAAATTTGTGTCGCACACTCTAAAAAAGAGTTGTAAATAATGTGGGCCAGGGGGGAGTATTCTTTTTTCTCACTTTAAGACAAGTAAATCTTATGGCTATACAAATTGCAGAATTTAACAATTCATCAACTATACAATACCATAATACAAGTAAATAACGCAAATAGTAAAATTTAACAATACGCTAGTCATGCAAACAGATGCAAAAAAAAAACCATATATGATAAACTTCCTCACCTCTTCTAACCCCGAGTTGATCCAGAAAGGGCTCAGACTGCCTAACCAAATATGCCAAAAGTTCTGGCAAGTCCAGAGGCAGAACTTCCTAAGTCAGATGTACAATAAAGAAACAATTTAGCATACTTGATCTTGTACCATACTAAATATAGGTTGTAAATTAATTATATCCATTTTATTTCCATATAATCAAATTTCAACTACATAGGCAGATAGATGGTGATTTCTATAGGACGGAATAAAATATGAACCACATATTGGGCGTTCACAAGCACCAGATCTTAAAACGTTTATCACCAACACGAGCAACTCAGAAGATAAACACCCCCAACATGGATAGCAACGCATCACATAGATGTTAGGGCCCATAACAAAAAACTAATACCATTAAGCTGTTAGCCTAATCAACCTTCAATATAAACAAAAACTACCAAGTACTGCAACTTTCAATATTTTATTTTTCATTCCTTTTCTCCTAAAACCTCTCCAGCAACCAAATAGAAGTTATGTTCTAAAAGTTGAAATAAGAATCGAGCACTCCGAAAAAGAAAACACAAAAAGAAGGATTATATGGGTTAGAGACACACCTTTGCTTCATTTGGCTCCTTGTATATTGATTTCTGAAAAATAAGTAAGAATAAAAAATAAAATTGTCATCTTATGCCCATGTTTTAACTCATGCAATTTATTATATTTCGCATGGAAACCACTTCAGTAGACTAAAAATGATGCATATACTAATGACGAGATTTTAAATATTAGAAAACAAGAGTTATCATGAACGAATAATGGTAATGGAACTGGGATTGATGATAGGGCAGTTAGCTACAGGAAGGGTGACAGACTGGTAATGCCAGTTATTTAAAAACTCTTCTTCTTTTTTTTCCCTTCACCTTTTGCAACTTTTTCAATGACAGGAATAGAAAAACTGATCGTAATTGTGAAGAAAGAATTCAATTTTCCCATCCGATTAAAAATTGAGAGTTGAGACTAATGAGCAAAAAATTTGAAACCGGATAACGTACCAAACTAGATTTCAATTTCTCAACGAACTCGCTATTCTTGAACCCTCCAAAAATCTCCGACGACGAATTCCTCTGCTCGAACTCACGCAACCGCAACTTTAATGTCTTAATTGGCTCCCAATCACGAAGAAGCCCTTCGTCATTTTCTCTCTCCTCCCTAAACCTCGCTCTTATCGCCCGCCGAAACCTGTCCCTCTCTTCAAAATCCTCTACTTCCGACACAATCGCGTTCTTAATCGCGGACAAATCGATCCGGAGCCTCGACCTAGGGCTCCACTTCTCCAAAACCCTGCGGCTGAAGTCAGGCGACGAGTAGGCTCGGCGAAACTCGGTGAATTTCGGTTGTAAACGCTTAACAAAGTCAATTTCGGCCGGAGAGGATACGGCGGAGATCGAGGGGACGGAGAAGGTGGATCTGGAGGCAGAGGTGAGGAAGTTTTCCAGCTCTCGGTCGAACGAGGAAGCTAGGGTTTTGAAGGAATTTGCTCTGTCTTTCATCAATTGGAGATCAGCATCGGCTGAATCTTTGACTTCTCTCCAGCCCTTTGAGATGAAAGAGAGAGCCTTTTCTGCCGTGACGAGGGAGCTTGAAGACGACGCCGTATTCATGGTTGTGGAATTCGAGGTTTCAAGGGTTTTGGAGCGTGAGGGTTTTGAGTTCAGAAAAGAAAGGAGAGTGTATATGAGGTGTTTGTGGAAGGGAGGTGACGAACCAGAGGAGGGAAAGTATGAGGAAGAGAGAAGGGCTGAGAAATTAACGGCTGGGATATTGTTAATTTGTTGTTTTTCGATATTTTTAATGGAACTGCGGGAAACACGTGGATAACATCTGAAAGATTCACAAGATGTGACCTGGAGGTCTTGCTGACATGGCGGATTGTGTCACGTGAATTTGCTTATTAAGCGAGTCCATGTTAACTGATTAGGTTATACACAGATGTCACATGAATATATTTGAATTTCACATATTTTATTTTTATTTTTTATTTTTATTAAAATATAAATAAATAAAATTTAAATACATTTATGAACATGAAAGTGTCTAACTTTCGTGTTCACATATAATTTTTGGGTTGTAAAACATGTTAAGGAATCTTTTTTTCTTATTCTTTTAAACCGACTTTTTTTCGCATAAAAAAGTAAATATTTTTACTTGATCTATTCGACATGGAGTCATATAAAAATATCAGTTTCTTTTTTCGAATGTTAACTTATAAAAGTATTGTTTTTGACTGATTGACACTTTTATCCCTCTAAGTTGCCATCCACTTTCAAACTTGTCCTTAAAGTTAATTTTCGTCAGTTGTTTTTTTTTTGCCGTTTCAGTTTCTTCAGTGCAATTTAACCTCAACCCGACCCATTTTGACCAATTTTAACCTAATCCGACCTAGTTTGACCCAATCCAAATTTGTAATATTTTAAAATATAAAATTATTTTTAAAATAAGTTTAAAATAATAATTATATTTAACATTTTAAAAAATAATATTTATATTTTAAAATAAACTATTATTTTTAAAATAATAATTATTTTAATATTTTAAAATAAAATAATTATTTAAAAAATAATTATTTTTAATATTTAAAAATAAAATATTTGTTTTTTTAAAAATAAATAATAATTATATTTAATATTTTAAAATAAAATATATAGTTTAAATATTTTTTAAATAATTATTATTATTAATATTTTAAAAGAAAAAATTAATTTTAAAATAATAATTATATTTAATATTTGAAAATAATATTTTTTATTTAAATTAAAATATTATTTTTAAAAAGTTATAAAGATAATTATTATTCTAAGAAAAAAATATTAGAAACTTTTATTTTTTCAAAAATGAGTAAAGTTTTATAAAATATAGATTCAAAAAAATTACATAAGATAATAGAAATTTATTTTTTTAGAAATAAAGTGGTTATTTCATTTTATTATGTAAAAATTTATTTTTAGAATTTTTTTTTAATATCTTTACCATTATTATATGTATTCTTAATGTTAGAATTTTCGAAAACAAAAATTAAAAATAGAAATTAAAATACAAAAAATAGTAAAAAATGATTGAATATTTTTTAAATAAATAAATAAATAATTTGTTTAAAAAAATAATTATTATTTTCAGGAAAAAAATTTAGAATTTTTTTTTGAACTTTAGGGATTCAATTTTAATTTTTCTAATTTTTTTTCCCTAATAATAATAATTTTTTTTTTAAAAATATTTATTTAAAAAAATTGAATCATTTTTTTAATTTATCTTTTATTATTTTGTATTTTAATTTCTATTTTTATTTTTTATTTTTAAAAATTCTAATATTGAGAATAAATATAATAATGGTAAAGATATTAACTTCTTCTTTTTGTTCTGAAAATAAAGTTTTACAGAAAAAATCTACTTTATTTTTTAAAGAATAAAGTTTTTTTTTCTAATGTAATTTTTTTGATGCTATATTTTATGAAACTTTACTCATTTTTGAAAAAATATTAAAAACTAGAATAATAATTATTTGTATAACTTTTACAAAATAATATTATATTTTAAAATATTAAATATAGTTATTATTTTCAAATTATTTTTTAAAAAATTTATATTAAAATATTAAATATAATTATTATTTAAAAATAATATTTACTTTTAAAATATTTAAAATAAAAATTATTTTTAAAAAACATTTATTTTAGAATATTAATATAAATATTATTTTTTTAAAACTAATATTTTTTTTTAAATATTAAAAAAAACTATTTTTAAAATAATTATTTTAATTTAAAATATTAAAATAATCATTATGTTAAAAATAATAATTTATTTTAAAATATTAAATATTATTTTTAAAAATGTTAAATATAATTATTATTTTAAACTTATTTTTAAAAAAATTAATATTATATTTTAAAATATTAAAATTTTGGGTTGGGTCAAATTGGGTCGGGTTAGGTTAAAATTGGTCAAATGGGTCGGGTTGAGATTAAATTGGACTGAAGGAACGGAAACGCCAACAAAATGCCATTTTAAGGACCTAACTGACGAAAATTGAACTTTAGGGACGATTTTGAAAGTGGGTGACAACTTGGAGGGACAGAAGTGACAACCAGCCTATTGTTTTTTGTCTTAAAATTAAAAATACATTTTTATTATTATTCATTTTGAAATTAGATATACTCCTACCGGTTCTAAATTATAAGACCAATAATGATTTTTTAAAAGTCAATTTGTGATATTTGCATATTTAGAATTGTCATAACTTTTTTTTAAAATTTAAAAAACAATAAATATTATAATTTGTAATAATTTTTAAATACTAGTAAACACACACTTCTCTGGAAGATGCCTAGACGAGGTCCATGGAGTGGGAGTGGGGTAGCTCAAAAGGAAATAAGTGCAGGTGTCGTGACAAGGTTGAAAGTGAACGATGGAGAATTAAGCTGTGATGGCTTAATTTCCTTTCCACACTCATCAATCTAATCCAGAAGACTAGCTAGAAGGGAGTCAATAAAACTAGTTAAACAAATACTAATATAATTCATGCACGCACAAGTTGCTTGTCCCAATCCACAACCAAGTTTGGTGTTTTTCCTTATAGTATGTGTTGTGTGTGTTAATTATACGGGGAGTATTTCTTAAGCTTTTAAAAAAAAATCCAATCCAATCAATAATTATGAGGTACTCGTGAATTCATCCTCATTCAGATCCATAAAATATTAATTTAAGATGCTAATATTACTTAATTTCCAAAAAGGATGAATATGTTGTGTAATACAATAGTGTAATTTTCTATTGCACACATATGATTACGAACTCTGTTTTATAATTAGAAATGAGTAGCATCTGATCTTTATATATGTTTTAGTTCATTCAATCAATAGTTAATATCAAATTTAATATTTTAGAATATTGACAAACAAGTTATAATATGGGGGTAGAAATTCTAATATGTACAAAAATATTTTACAAGATGTCAACTCGAACATACATCTCAGCTCACAAGCCATGGAACTGCGATCATCATACCACGTACATGGGAGAAAGTAAGGGCGACCTCTTGCCCTTCCCACCTATTTGTCTGATGCTTCTTGCGTTGTTTTCTATGATATTTGACAAGAAACTAAAACAGGTTAACTACTCTGCATCCAGAAAAACAAATGAAAATTATACAGTAATAATAACACCAAAACAATTAGAGCAAGAAAAGCCTTCTGTTCTGCCTCTGGTATTGAAAATTCCACTTAGTACAGCTCGATTTATAGTCTTTAATAATACATAAAACAATTTGGGTAATAATTCAAACATGAAGTTTCAAAAACAATGCAGGGTAACAGAAAATAGTTGCATACAAACTCAAGACCATTGTACTGCCTAACTTAGACCCTTACAGAATGAATATTTAGAAGGTTTATCATATACACAAATATATATACATATATTTATAATCAAATGGGTAAATGACCCTAAACACCAACCAGGTTTTTTTCTAATTTTAAAAAACTAATTTTTTTACACTTTAAATGATAAACTCATGAGACAAATTCCGCTTTTCCTAAAAACATTAAGTACCATGAGTTGATCACGGTTGACAGCTAAAAAATTGTTAATGTTCAACTCACAATACTTAACCAAATCACTGATTGGCTTGTGGCCGAGGCCCAGTACACTGAAGAGGAGTTGGACGGCTAAGAATTGTCTATATTCCAACGATGGTATTCATAAATTACATAATTAACTGTTATACTGCTACTGAAATTACTGTTCCAGAATTTGAAAGGCCAACCATTCTTTCTGGAACCCCAGTAAGGCATGAATCAGACCAGACATTAATTTTAATGCCTGGACTACTTTAT